>JAJONQ010057266.1:0-18554 GCA_036250385.1 Solanum microdontum
AGTACACTTTACAAGTGTTGCCAATATTATCGTAGGTAAAAGTTAAAAACTTGGGCTACGCTTTAAAAGCGTCCCCAAAAGTATTTTAGGCAATACTTTGAAAGCGTTGTCCAAAATTAGTGTGGCCGTAGGCCTAAAATGTTGTAGTGAAAACAAACGTACTGGTAGGCATCATCAGTCAACCTGACGCACACCACATAACACAATAAACCAACTAGTAAGATCACATAATAAACAAGTCAGTTCTCCACCTTTACCCTTTCCATTGAAATACATCCCATCACACTAGCATTCTAACTACTAACACCTTTTTAATCAACCAACATACTAGATTCTTGATCATAGCTTAACCATACTAAACACATAAGAATTTCCTCAAGTACAACCAGCAGATCAACTAACCGTACACATCCTACCTTACTTCCTCATCACATTACCAACCATAGTCACATAATACAATGATTCAAGCTCTCATAAAATAACTCAAACTCCTTTCCCCTAAGGTGAAACTGTTGAAGTTTTCTTTTAGTTACTGCAGTAACTTTTAGCAAAATAAGTTATTTAGTTTGAATAAATTTGAATTTTGAATTTTAGTTAGTTTGTTTATGTTGTTGAAATATTTTAGGTTGTTTAAATTTTAAATTATGCAGATTATGTGTTTTCTGTTGGCTATTTAAAGCCCCTAATGCTTAATAAAATTATTGAAAGCTATTGAAAGCCTTTTCAATCCATTGAGAGACATTTTCAATCTCTTTGTGCTGCCCCAATTTTAAAAAGCACCAACAGTGGTATCAAAGCTTCATTGATCTTAAGGGATCTGTGAAATCTTCCAAAAATTACCATACATTTTTAACCCGTATAGGCTACCTTTTTAACCCATCAGGGCTACCTATTTTAACCCATCAAAGCTACCTTTTCAACCGATGCTTTTTTCAACGCACAGGATTTTCTAAATCATTGTAAACCAAAATAATGACAAGCTGCAGTCTCTCTTTGAATACTCCACAATTTTTTACAGATGAAAACTATCAAATTTGGTCTGTGAGAATAAAACCAAATTTTGAAACATATGTGATATGTGAGGTTGTGATGGAAGAAAAACCCTTGCAACCTCTCTCTGCAAATCATACAAAAGTTCATATTAAAGCACTTTCAAAAAAACTTCTACATAGCACAATGTCATCACATGTGTTTTTGAAGAACAAAATCAAACGAATAAAAAAAAAACAAGAAATTTTGCAAGTTCAAAAACAATGAAAAAAATCCAACACCAACTACCAAAGCAAAAATTGAGGAGGAGCATTTTTTTCAATTGCAGTAACTAAAGCAAAGGAGGAGTGTTGAAGTTTGCTTTTAGTTACTGCAGTAACTTTTAGCAAAATATGTTATTTAGTTTGAATAAATTTGAATTTTGAATTTTAGTTAGTTTGTTTATGTTGTTGAAATATTTTAGGTTGATTAAAATTTAAATTATGCAGATTATGTGTTTTATGTTGGCTATTTAAAGCCCCTAATGCTTAATAAAATTATTGAAAGCTATTGAAATCCATTGAAAAATATTTTCAATCTTTTTGTGCTGCCCTAATTTTTAAAAAACACCAACAGAAACCCATCCCGCATTTTCATCCACATACACTATCTCTACTCTCGCCATTACTGTAATGACCCCAAAAATAAAGTAGGAAGATCTAGAGCCTCAGATGTGTTTTAGAAGTTGGTAACTTGTTAAAATTATGAGTTTTAGCTTTTAAAGTTTAGTTAGAAGTGTTTTTAGGTCAAATGTCAAGAAACGACCACGACGTTCGAAAACTAGTCTTTTAGTGCTAGTGTGTTCTAATGTATTGTTGTGGTAATTGTTGTGTGGTTGAGGTCTAAAACTAGTAGAAGTGACCCTAGAACCTAGATGGACATGTGTAGGGGGTTAAACGTCTGGGTATGACTCCCCAAGGACCAACCTAAGGGTCCTTGAGGAGGATTCTATGTTAAAATCCCCAAGCTGCCAAAAGTGGTGATCTACGGCCATGACTTAAGGCCAGTAAGTCCACTTACGCCCCATAAGTCTACCTCCGTAAGTCAAGACATAACCTAGGGAGCCTTAGCTTCCATGGCCAAGTCTCTGTCCCAAATGACCTGCCAACAGGATGGCCCGTCACTCCACCTACAGTTTGTAAGTGTGGAGTCATAGGTCACACCTACAATCTGTCAAGTGACATGGCCAAGCCAAGGGTGGTTTGGTAAATTCCACTCTTGGCCAATTTAATAATTGGACGATTATTTTATGTATTTTAAGTATATTAAAACTATAATTTCCTCCATTTTGAATTCATTCTTCAAAATCAAAACCCCTCTTTCAAAAAGGTTCTCTCTAGAACATCATTAAAGATCAAGGTCAAATAGGAGCTAGGGTTGAAGATTTTGACTGCTTTCTTCTCCAGATTCGTGTGGAATTCATCTTTAGGATATGGTGACCCTTGATCCTTGATCTACTTTTCTTTCAAGGAGTCCAATTAAAAGGTTTTTCAAATGTATTTCAAAGAACATAACTTCTATTTTATATTCTAGGCATGGGTTCATTGGTAAAAAAAATTCAAAGTCATTACATTGATGAATTGAAGTTCTATTTATGATTTTAAGATGATTTTCTATTGAATTCCTTCAAGAAACCTTGTTTTCACTAAACTCCTAAATTTGACTTATGAAGTGGGTTTTGTGATTATGATTCAATGTTGATGAAATTGTGCTTACATTTAATTGATTTATTGGTTTCTATTGTTGTCTATACTTATATATGGTGAATTGTTGAAGAATTGAATAATGTTGATTATGGCTTTGTAGAATGGTAAGTTGACCTAACTTCATGTTATAGTAGAATTGTTCTTGTATGAATTGATCCACTTGAAAGGCGGAGGTGGTTATATATTGAATGTTATGTGATTATGGCCATGAAGGCATTATATGGTGAATTGAAGTGTTATCATGTTATTGTATAAATGGTTGTATAATGTGAAGGTGTTTATGTTATCTCAATGATGATCTTGAGTGTAGTATTATTGTATTATGATGGAAAGTATGTTCTCTCTTCATGATCATGTATGAGGTTGATCTAATGTGAAAGGTCCTCCTAGTATTGTAATGTAATCTTGCACATTGATTTGGTAGGCCTAGGGCATCCTCCTTCTTGTGTAATTGCACGTGATGTGATGAATGTATCTTAGGACTGGTAGACCAAATGTGGTATCCCCTCCATGAAGTGTTATTGATGTCTTGAATTGGTAGACCTAGTATAGGTGCCCTTTCATGAATGAATGAGTAATGACCTTGAATCGGTAGACCCAATGTAGAAGGCACCCTTCTTGGAAAGTTACGAGCTATCCTTAATGTACCTTGAATCGGAAGACCTAGTGAAAAGACCCTTTCTTGTGTAACGTACTTTGGATCGGTAGACCTAGTATTGGTAGCCCTCTGAAGTACAATGAATGTGAATGAAATACTTTATGGAATGTAGGCTAAGCACCGAGTGGATAGTGTTAGATTGAAACTTTCCTAATGATAGGCTAGAGTTCCAATGAACATCTTCCTACCCAAGAACTATGTGCCCACATATGAGATATATTAGCTAGTGGTCTACACCAACACTTTAATATCATCTTGTTCTACCGTAGGTAGGTAGAACACGTATTTTCAGTGTGGGGGTAGAACACCGGATTTCATGTCTAGCTCTCATGGTCTATATTGGTTAATGCTTATTCCCATCATGTGGGATGTGCATTGTGGTTATTGGATAGGCTCTACAACGTGTAGGTAGTAGTATGGGATGCTATCTACACATGGCATGAGTAGGCTTTGAAGATACTAAAGTGAGTTCCCTAAGATTTAATGGCTAATGAGTGAAAGTCCTCTAAAGGAATGAATGTGTCCTAAAGGGCTTAATGAAGATGTTGACTTATTGTCTAAATGAAATGATGAATGAGTAGCTTATATTGATGAAATGATTACTTAGCATGTTGTGTATAAATGGAAAGGTTCTTGTCTATTGTTGCCTTGAGGATTACCTAGGTGTTGTATGAAGAGGTTGTATGGGCGGCCACTTCATGTCTTACTTAGGTGTGTCTTAGGGTAACTTTAGATAGAGGTCCTAAGAGGTTGGGTGGCTTATTGTTGTACGTACTTATGGGTTATATAGGGTTCTTGCCTAAATGTGATGTATAAGACTTTATATATTGAATGCGATGATTATTATGCCTTAATATCATGTTATGAAGATTTTATCAAAAATGGTATACAAGTATGATTTGAACTCAAATGTCCTTTTTAGCATGTTTTGCATAGTCATCATACTTGGTGCTTAATTGTGCTAACCCCATTCTTTATTTTCTACAAAGTGTAGGTTCCGACAAGTGATAGCAATTTTCTAGTGAAACTTGGGATTAGAAGTTCTCTCAAGACCTATCTTAGTATGTCCTCATATGTTCGAGGAGAAGGATTTTAGGTTTCTAGTTTTGTATTGAGACCCTTGTAATAGACTTTAGCATTTTCGATTGTATAAAGGGTCGTGACCCTATTTTTTGTTTTTTTCCAAGGATGGCCATGTGAGACTTAGTCTTCCGCTGTGTCTTTGAAAGATGTTTAACGAGATTTTAAATAGTTGGTTTTAAATAAAGTTTTAATTCTGTACTATTTTCTATTGTCTATGTAGTGAATGAGCTAAGAGGCTTGTATTAGACCTCTTCGAAGTCGAGTACGCCGTGTTACGACTACGGGGTGCTCTTGGGTCGTGAAAATTACAACCCCCAAACAACCAACTATAAATCGTCATAGCATGGGTCCACTAAGTACTACAACATAAACAAACCAATAAAATACTTTAATCACAAACGTATATCAAGCATATACAATATTTGTCAACAAGTACACGAACAATAACTAACTCACATTTGTATCACATCATTGGTCCTCTCACGGAACCCAAACTCGAACAGTTAGTATGTCAGAACGTGGAAAAACGATCCCAAGTTAGTGTGCCAGAACGTGACAGTCGATCCCATGTTTATGCCAGAACGTGGTAATCCGATCCCATATTATGCCGAAACGGGGCAATCCGATCCCATATTATGCTGAAATTTAGCAATCCGATCCAATTTAGTTATGCCGGAATGTGGCAATCTGGTCCCATTCACACACCACAATCACAAGCACAAGTACATCATCAAGATCATACATTTAAGTCATGAATTCATGGCAATGATATTCATCAATCTCATCATTTACAACAAATGTGATAAACATTGCGACATTCATACATATTCAAGTAACATAATGAAGCAAGAACAATCATACATCACACCAACATAGAATCATGACCATCACCTACGAATTACTCATCAGTCTCCATCACACATATAATCATTGACAATACTCAGGCCTAGTTCATCATTACGATTTTTTATTAGGGTTTAATCACAATTCATCATAATTCCTCAATTTCATCACTTCAATTATCGGAGGTAGCATACAATCATAAATCTAGTTCCACTCTTGATTTCATGCCCTCATTCTTCACCCAATTCTATCCATGATAACAATTATAGGTTTTTCTAACAACTCATCAATCCCTCCTCACAAGGCATAAACCCATATACTTTGAAGTCTATGGATTATTCATGTAATTTACCCGGTTCACGAAGGTCTATACACAACCCTACCATGGATTTACATATATCACGTAGTAAGCACAGATTTAAAACTACTCAATTGTAGAAACCTGGCCTACCTGGGCGCCAAACAGTTGCACGGAGTTTTTGACTTCGATTCGAGTTTTTTTGGTTTCATGACGGTGAATTTAGCCAAGAATATGCAAGATTTCACCATCCCTATGCTAGAAATCTCCTTCTCCTTCCTTCCCAAGCATAGACCAGCTTTTCTGAAGTGTCTAGAGTGTTTTATGACTTATCTAGGTATTTTAGGAAGATGGAGAAAATAGAATTTCTCATAATTTACATTCTGCCTAGCTTAACCTGATCTGGCGCCAACTTACCCCACCTTGGTTGCAGTTTCCCAGCGGCCTAGATTGTTTTGAATTCTTATTTTTCCCAAATAGCGACGGTTCAGGTCGTTATAATAGATACCGATTTACCCCTCGTTTATCCCCGAACAACTAGTCTATGGACATCACACGCTCTAGATTTGGGACACCCCCAACAACCGAATTGATCAAACACAGAAACTACTATGAATCGCGACTTTTCAGTGAATGAAGACATGAAAAGGTACTATACCCCAAGACTAGGAGAAACTCTGAAGGAAAACACAAAATATCGAAAACGTTCAACCCCACACAGCCTAGCCCGCTAGGGCGGCAACCTCCCGTTGTGGCGGGGCCGCTGTGGCGAGAGAGCCCCCACTAAAGTGGGAGATCGGGAACAGTATAGGGGGAATGGGGAATGCTTTCCTCATTTCCTTCCTTTCTTACTCAAAAACTCCGAAAAAATTTTCTCAACCGAAACACTCATAACGTCAATCCAAGGTAAACTTCTTGTTTCCCACTCTCATTACTTCATTACCTGATTAAACAACCATTGCATGCTGTTATTTGATTGCTTAGAAATGGTTTTTGGGGTAATTAATTGAAATTGAACTAGGTTGCTAGATTGCTATAATATACAAAACATGATTACTTCCCTTACGTCCCCAACGTTTACACAACGTCCTGGGCATAAGGATTTCATAAAAACATGGGTAAATTGGTACCAAACGGGTGGGGGAAGTTGAAAAGTCCTTTTCTTAAACTGAAAATTGAGGAATATTGATGAGTTATTCCACCAATAGAATTACATAATAAGGTTCTATGGTAATTAATATACTCTGATCTGCTGAAATTCTGTTGAAACGAGGGTTTTAGGGTGAAGAGACGCCATTGTCACGTCTGGTATTCATCCTAGATGAAAGCTGTTCTGGCAGCCTTCATCCCGTTGTGGTGACCTGCATCATCCTGCTCTGGCGGGATTTTGGCTGTTGTGGCGGGATGTGCCAGACTAGTGGCCTTCCCCTTAATGCCCAACTCTTGTCTCTTTTTATTTTATCCTCACAGACTATCCCATTGGGTCCTTTAACTTACTATAGGCTCTCTAAATGGCAGGTCAGAATGGCAAATAGTTACCCTTCATCTGGTTCCCTGATGCTGCAAATCGAGAAAGACATCATGATTATCGCAACACGGGGTTCTGTTGCGAGAGGGGTTTTATGCTGAACAAGCTAGAGGAGAAGGCACCGGCCTTTTATGATCGATTAGTAGAGTTTTGGTAGATTCCGTTGACTGAGGCTCCCCAGAAGCACGCTCCACTTGGGTGAGGGAGCTTTATGCCATCCTCCCTACCATCCGCTGGGATGACGCTTACCCCGTCATTTTTGTCTGGGGAGTCAACATCCCCTTGAATGCTACTTCTGTTGATGAGGTACTAGAGGTGTCGGAGGTCTCGAACCATGCTTTCGATGACCAACTAAGGGAGATGAAGTTGGAGTGGCTGAGAGACACTCTGGTGGAGCCCACGCGTCGGGATCAGGTATATTAGGCTACTGCGGAGTTACTAGAACATACTGCTCACCTGATGCTAAGAGGTGGGTACATTTGGTGACTAGGAGGATCCGCTTATTGGGCAACCGTATCGACGTGACTTTTTCCTGGGCATTGGTGGTGGCACGTGCCATACAGGGCATACCGCTGAACATGGGGACACATATCATTTCGGAGTGGAAGATATTCTACCGGGGCAATAAGAAGGATTTATTTCTACCAAGACTCATCACTGCTCTATGCAAGCGGGCATGAGTGCCCTTATTGGATGCTGATGAGGTACTTCCTATGGATCCCCTTCTTCACCCTCTTTTGGTTCGGACAAGTTCTACTTGTAGGAGCAAGAGGGGGAGGACAGGTAGGGCTAGCAGCAGTAAGACGGCCGTGAACTCGGACAACGAGGACCCACTCTCAGGTGCACGGGTTGAGGAAGACTTAGCGGCTGTCCGGGAGATGATGGGGAGTGCCTACACTAAATTCACTCTGGTCCCACCCAGTACTGCCCTGGAGGTCAAAATGCTCCGCCGCCAGCTGTGAAAGAAGAGGAGAAAGGCTGTGGTAAGGGATCGTCTGATGCTTCGGATGTGGAAGACCATCAAGACAATGTTTATTTGCTTGGGCCCTGGCAAGGAATTTCCCCGACTCGAACCGCCAGACTTTAGGGATTTCTCTATGCTGAATGAGGCTTGGAATGGAGTGAAACCACCCAGTCCGAGAGTCCTTGATCAGCTTTCCCTTCACCCCTCTTGGACTTGTAAATTTAGGACAACTTGTTTTTACCTTTCGACTTTCTAAGTTTTGAAGCACATGGATGCTCATTTTTGGCTATCTGATGTAGCCCTATATTTAAGTCTGAAAGTTTCATAATCTCTCTATTTCTATTGTTGAACACTGTTTGGAGTTGTAGGGATTTGTTTGGATCCCATTCGGGGTTTGGAATGTTTTATGAGGAAAAACAGGGGAGGTTGGGTGAGGTTCTGCCTTGCCCCATCCTGCTCTAGAGGAGAAATTCTTGTTGTGGCGGTCCCGCTATAGCTAGAAAAATTCCGCCCCAGTACCTGTAACGGGACCAGAACTCAGGTTAATAGTTTATGGGTTCTTTATTACTCTTCTATGTTTTTCCCGAGGTTCCCAGCTTAACCAGTCAATCGAAGATAAATTCCAAGCTAGTAAAATTATTAACTAATCTGAATCAGTCTTAAAAACACGGTACCCCGCTAGTTCTCATTAATTAAATGTTACACCCACACATCCCAACGATACACCCAGACATTACAACCTGCATATTTCACACAATTTGCCAACACAATGTGCATACTACAGGTTTAGGTACAATATATAGTCCAAGAGTTCACAAGATTACTAGTTATAATTGTCTCAATAGATTTCACGATATTCAGGGAATTATACTTGCATACCTTTAACGATTCAATCAGAAATTTACTCATAAAAGTCCAGACACGCCTCATTGTGTCCTTAAACATAACACACGCACCAACCAAAATTCCTTCACTTCTTCAGTAAATTTAGACAAACAAAGAATACTTCCACATACACAGTTAATTTGCTCAACAAGCAGTGGACAATCCGGTTATTTCAGGAAACCAGAAACAAACATTCACAGTTTCCAAAATATAATCCACAAGAAATTTAAATCGATTAGTCTGTTCGTTCTACAGATGACCATTACTGGTCATCCATGCTCCTTATAGCCCCTAAGGCTAGACACCAATTGGAACCTTGCTAGTTCCAA
This sequence comes from Solanum microdontum, assembly GCA_036250385.1. Taxonomy (NCBI): domain Eukaryota; kingdom Viridiplantae; phylum Streptophyta; class Magnoliopsida; order Solanales; family Solanaceae; genus Solanum; species Solanum microdontum. The sequence goes on from JAJONQ010057266.1 coordinate 9,324, forward strand.
TTTTTCCTTGCTCGTATTCCTTCAATCGTGACCACGACTTCTGGTTCACTTTGTTGAGATACCAATTGGAATCGGGAGATACCAATTCGTCTCAACTCATACCACAAGAGATTCTTCGTACGAAAGGAGAGAATGAGTGGAATAAATTCCTAGAATTCTTCCTTGCTTCCTGAAGATTAGATGTGGACGTCAACACATCAATTTACAGGAGTCTAGTTCACATTTTGCTTTTGTACAAGGAGACCGGTAACCTAGGTTCTGATATCAAATTGTCATGACCCAACCCATTGGACCGTGAGGGCACCCACTCTAACACCTAAGTAAGAGAACCCTAATACCCCAATAGTTAAAACATGCAGAAATTTTTAAGAAAACAGAAATAAACACAATACTACTATTTTATAAGTAATACCCCTTTTAAATAAATTCTAGTTAAGACTTGTAAAGTAATTAACAACCCCAAGGACCTAGTCTAAACATGTACAGGAGCTACTAAGAGTACAACTGGACAAGATAAATAAAAGACACAGCTCCAACCAACTGGGAGGAAAAATAGTAGCTACTGGAGATTCTTCATCTTCACCTAATGAAACGTCACCAATCCTGCATCCAGACTGTGTCAAAAGACATAGCAAGAGTAGTATCAGTACAAAACAGACGTACTGGTAGGCATCATCGTTCAACCCGACGCCCAGCACATAACATAAGAAACCAACTAGTAAGATCATGGAATAAACCATTCGCTTCTCCACCTTCACCCCTTCCATTGAATTCTAACTACTAACCCCCTTTTAATCAACCCACTTACCGGATTCTTGATCATAGCTTAACCATACTAAACACGTAAGAATTTCCCCAAGTACAACCACCAGATCAACTAACCGTACATATCCTACCTTACTTCTTCGTCACATTACCAACCATAGTCACATAATATAATGATTCAATTTTTCTTAAACTAATCGAAACTCCTTTCCCCCAACGTGAAACCCATCCCGCAATTTCCCTCACATACACTATCTCTACTCTCGCCATTCCAACCCCTGAAAAACCCATTATAAATTGTCATAGCGCGGGTCCACTAAGTACAACATAAAAAAACCAATACAATAGTTTACTCAGAAACATATATCAAGCATATACAATATTTGTCAACAAGTACATGAACAACGAATAACTCATATTTATATCATATCGTTGGTCCTCTTACGGAACTCAAGCTCAAACACTTATATTTACAATAAGTGTGACCAACTTAGCGACATTTATACATATACAAGTAGCCTAATGAAGCAAGAACAAGAATACATCACACCAACAAAGAATCACGATCATCACCTACGAATTACACCTCAGTCTTTATCACATAGCCTACTTGGGTGCCAAGTAGTTGTACAGAGTTTTTGACTTTGATTAGAGTTTTTTAGAGTTCGTGATGGTGAATTTAGCCAAGAATTTGCAAGATTTCGCCATCCCCACACTAGAAATCTCCTTCTCCTTCCTTCCTAAGCTTAGATAGTTTTTCTGATGTTTCTATGGTGTTTTACGATTATTTAGGTATTTTAGGAAGATGCAGAGAATAGGATTTCCCGTAATTTACATTCTGCCCCACTTAACCCGCTCTGGTGCCAACTTACCCCACCCTGGCGGCAGGCCCCAGCGGCACCTGGCCCAGCATAGTGGGACAGTGGCCCTGATTTTTCTCAAATTCTTGTTTTTCCCAAATAATGGCGGTTCAGGTCGTTACAAGATTCTACCCTAAAATAATTTGAAAGAATAGAATTCTTCACTCAAAATTTAAAATTGTTACATAGACAAAGAAGAAAAAATAGTAAATTTGCAGTCTATCGGTAATGATCATTTAAGGAAATATATTCTACCTAATTCATTCGCGGAGATGGAAGCTTGATTCAATAAAATATTTATCTATTATTATATACTGCAATGGTTAATATAAATACTCCTAATTGAAATAGTTATCGATAATTGCTTCCTTCCCTCTAATAGAATTAGACTTAACATTTATGACGTGTTGTTAAATAGTTTAAGAATTGACGCATTATCACTTGAATATATTCCGTCAGAAATATTATTGAGTTCTTGTCATTCCCCGAGCCTACACCCTGGGTGGGACTGGCACTTGAGAACCATTGTTGACCCCAAGCGAACCCTTGGCATGGCCTACTAACTCAGTGGAAGACTTAAACACAAGAAATAGTCTCAGAAGGAACTTGCGAAATAAACTTAGAATGTCTTAAAAGAAGCATTCAAACTAGCCAAGATGTCAACTCAAGTCTCAAAACATAAGCCAATAATAATGTAGTGACAAATGAATTAACTAACTAACTGTCTCTCTATGAATCCGCTAAACAACTGAGATGGATGTTGGGACAAGCCCACAACATCCTAATGAACTAATAATAAAACTGAAAGCAATAAAAGGGATCCTCCGGAATCGAGGAGGCTCACCACAAAACTCTGAGTGATCAACGATGCGATGGATGCTGATACTGGTTTGTTGTAGCTACATCATAATAATATGCAGGCCAAATGACATCAGTACATTTAATGTACGAGTATGCGAGGGGAAATCTAAAACAAGACATAAGCTTGAAAGGAAATGAAGAATTTACCTGGCTCAACTCAACTCAACATAACTAAACTCAATTCAATATAAAGCAATTTAAAACAAGTCAAATATAAAGAAAATTTGTTTCAAACATGATGTCAACTCTGTACGTATGCAAAGATACATATAACTCTGAAATGTATGAAAAAATACAATAAAGTTTGTATATAAGAATACAATTACTTCTGTGGAAGTTTCTGTAACCGACAACCATCACGTAAGAGCTATTGTGATGATATAACGTTTTGCCTCACGCTGCTAGGGCCATCATATACCTTGCCGAGGGTATAGAACCTGAACTACTAAGTGGATCCACAAGTCTATGTTAAAAAGCACTAAAGGAATAATCTAAAAAGTATGACCCTTTTCTACCCATGATGGCTACATGGTTTATGGGGGCTGTGAGTTGTTTGAACTCTCCGTCATATCGATGCTCAATACTACTCCCAAAATATAATACTAGCTCTTATGTTTTACATACATACTTCTTTCTGTGGTTTGAGATAATTGCTCAAAACATAGCTCAAAGTCTATCTTTGAAATCAAAGTTTCTCTTCTTGCTTAATTGTGAAAGCAATTACTCGTTTCTGAAAACTAGCTCAAAGGCTCTTTGGAAATCAAAGTTTCTTTACTTGTCTAAATGTGAAAACATTTTAAACTCTTTGGGAAGACATAGTCCCCATATACTTTTGAAGAAATGAACTTCAACTTTACTCTTTATTGAACTCAAATTTCAAGTCTAAAAACAAAGTTAAATCATTTGTAAAAGACACTTGGAAGACTTTATGAACTTCTCTTGACTTGGCTCTTAACTTTTCTTGAATTGACTCTTAACTGATCCTTGAATTGAATTATAGGTTCAAGGATTGATATTTGTGATAGGAAAGATTTCATGATGTTTAAGAATGATTTTAGATAGCTAAACATGAGAAAATATCCAGAAATCACTGTCTGAAAGCTGCTCTACGACGCGGAGATGTATTTACATTTTTGGTCGCCAAATAAATTTCGAGGCAAAACGGTCCGTTACCGTTTCGTCAGCCGAGGAAAAAATTTCAAATCTGAGGAAAAGGTCTGCGATGCGGACATGGTACCTCGGTTCTGCCAACTTGTTCTTTCTTCATTTTCTAACCCCAATTCCCCTAAATTCAATCCTTTTTCTCAAATCCTCTTTAGATTCACATACTCAGCAAATGTACCCAAGAACCTAACTCAAAACAACTCAAAAATCAACCTTAAACTCTCAAGAATTCCTCAATATCATCCCAAATTCAAGAAAGAAAGTAAATTCAAGAACACACATCAAGAACAATCAAACTTTCAATTTTTAGGACGAATTCACGTTGAATTAAATATGTTTGGCGCGTGGGTGAATGAACCCAACGTTGTGTGAACTCACATACCTTGTAGGGATCACCCTTGATGAAATCCACAAGTGATTCATGAAGATCTTAACGATTCTTGCTCCTTCTCCTCTTTTCTCCTCTTTTTTCCTCTTCTTTTCAGTTCTCTCAAAACCCTAACTCTTTTCCCAAAAGAGTAAACTGAATCCTATCAGTTTAGACCCCAATTAATTACCGAAAAACGAAATTAAGTCATGGGGTATGGAAAAGACCATAGTGCCCTTCTAAAATCCGGATTAGAGTTTCCTTATTTGAACAACCCAACTTCAAATGTGGATATCTCACTCATACGAAATCATAATCGAATAAACTAGGTGGCGTTGGAAAGATTATCCCAAGATCTTTCCTACGATATTTGGAAACACACCTATATCATCCCGAGCTAGAAGTTATGGTTGTTTGAAGTTGACCGAAAACTCAAACGTAACTTAACCAAATTTTCCAGATTTTTATTATTTCCAAAAATCACTCTTTCTCATTTTAGCTCTTTCTAGTTACGTGGTGTTACAATATCTTCCACTTGGGAATATTCGTCCTCGAATGAGATTACTCTTAATAGGATAAGGGTGTAACATGCAATATTCAGCTCAAACACCCAACAAACAATGGAATTACAACAGGCTAACTTATAAATTAAAGAGTACTAAGAAGAGAATTAGTGCCTTGGTTTGAAATTTCACCGGTTTCAAAGAGATGTGGATATATCTTTTTCATATCTTCCTCAGCTTCCCAAGTAGCTTCCTCAGCAAATTGGTTCCTCCAAAGGACTTTGACTGATGCTACTTCCTTAGTCCTCAACTTGCGAACTTGGCGATCTAGAATCTGAACAGGAATCTCCCCATAAGATAAGTTATCCTTGATCCTAATATCTTCAGTTGGTATGATCAATGAAGGATCGTCCATGCACTTTTTTCAGTATGGATATGTGAAATACCAGATAAGCCGCTGCTAACTCTTGGGGTAGCTCCAACACATCTACATGCACACCATACAAATAATGACGCCACATCTTCAAAGTAAATACTATGACAGCCAACTGTAAGTCATGGGTTGGGTAGTTCTTCTCATGAACATTCAAATGTCTGGAGGCATAAGTTATAACCTACCATTTTGCATTAACACACAACCCAAACCAACTCTAGATGCATCACAATACACCACAAAACCTTGAGTACCTTCCGATAAGGTAAAAACTAAAGCAGTAGTCAACCTCTTTTTCAATTCCTGAAAGCTTTTCTCCAAGCTTCAGAGCATTGAAACATCAATGTCTTTTGAGTTAACTTGGTCAAAGGGGATGAAATAGATGAGAACCTCTACAAACCTTCTATAATATCCAGCCAAACCCAAGAAACTCCTAATATCATTGGGAGATGTGGGTCTAGGCTAAATTTGTACTGCCTCAATTTTTGGAGTATCAAGTTTAATTCCCTCTCCAGACACAATGTGGCCTAAGAAAACCACAAACTCAAGCCAAAACTCACTTTCAGAACTTAGCATACAACTCTTTGTCTTTTAAAGTCTGCAGAACTATTCTGAGATGACTAGCATGATCTTCTTCATTCCTTGAATAGATTAGTATGTGATCAATAAAGACGATAAGAAACATATCTAAATAAAGTTTTAATACTCTATTCATAAGGTTCATTAATGTTGCAGGCGCATTGGTCAAACGAAAGGACTTGACCAGAAACTCATAATGACCATAACGGGTTCTGAAAGCTGTCTTTGGAATGTCACATTCCCTTACTCTTAACTGATGGTAGCCAGATCTTAGATCTATCTTAGAGAAACAGGTGGCACCCTTAAGTTGATCGAAAAGAACATCAATCCTTGGGAGAGGATATTTGTTCTTGATGGTAACGTTGTTCAACTGATGGTAATCTATACACATCCTAAGGGAACCATCTTTCTTTCTTACAGATAAGACTGGAGCACCCCAAGGTGAGACACTTGGTCAAATAAAGCCCTTTCTCTAAAAGATCTTTCAACTGCTCTTTCAACACTGCTAGTGCCATTCTATATGGCAGAATAGAGATAGGACGAGTATCTGGAAGAACATCTATACTGAAGTCTATCTCTCTCTCTAAGGAGGGACTCCAGGAAGATCATCTGGAATGACTTCTAGAAACTTTCTTACTACTGAAACTGATTGAATATGAGGTATCTCAACACTAGAGACATTAACTCACACTAAGTGATAGACACACTCCTTAGAAACTAACTTTCTTTCCTTAAGGTATAAAATAAAATGACTCTTAGGCACTGCTGAAGTATTTATCCACTCTAAGACTAGCTCATTTGGAAGCTCAAACTTGACAACTCAAGTTTTACAATCAACTGAGGCATAACAGGCATAAAGCCAGTCCATACCAAGAATGACATCAAAATCTACCATGTCTAACGCAATTAAATCAGCCATAGTACTCTTCTGATTGATGAAAATAGGACAATCACGATAGACTCTCTCTCTACTGGAATAGACTCACCAAACAAGTGTAGAAACACTGAATGGTTCGCTAAGTTTCTCTTGAATAACATCAAAATTAATAGCAACATATCGAGTTACAAAAGATAAACTCTCTCCTAGGTCTAGCAAAGAATAAACATTAGTGTTAAAGACATGGATCATACCAGTGATAACATCTGAAGAGTTCTCTTGCTCTTGGCGACTAGTGATCGCATAAAGATGGTTTGCTCCTCTGCCAATACCAGAAGTAGCTCCTTAGGGCACTCTTTCATGAAGTGACCCTCTTGCCCACACTTGTAGCAACCTATAAAGCTATCACGACACTTGCCTGGGTGAGTTCCTACCAAACTTAGCACATGCAGGAATCTTAGTACCCCTTTGTGCCATACTAACTTGCGATTGTGCAGATCCAGCTCTAAAATTTTAGAATTCTGACTATTGTACTCACATTTGTTTCTTGGTGTAAGTGCACCAGTAGATGATAGAGCAGGTCCTTATGCTTATGTTGGGAAGTAGACCGGTTTGCATTACTCATTTGCTGCCCAGATTCATCCCATGACGTCTTAACCCTCTTATTCCTAAACTCTTCCCTATCCCTGAGCATGTCCACCTCAACTTGTTGCTCATGGATCATCAACCTTGCTATGCCCATGTCACCTATTAGCATGGCTGCCTTACTTTTCATATTTGATATACGAGGCACCTAACAAGGAATAAACTTATCCTGCTCCTCATGTCGGCAACCATCTCTTTGATTCTCTTAGCTCATGCGGAAAGGAACGCCCCATGAAAGCACTCTCAAAACAGTACAACTCACAATCAGTTACGCGCAAGCACGAGTTAGAAAGAAATATTATAAAGGTGAACTCTATCGCACAAAATGAGTATGAACAAAGTGAGATAGTTTCTAAAATGTTGTAGCCGCTTAATTATAGATGTGGTGCGCTTCACACCGATAACTAGGACTCTACAAACATGACTTCATAGACTTCCTAGGACTCTTGAACTCTGTGCTCTGATACCAAGTTTATCACTCCCTGAGCCTACACCCTGGGTGGGACGGGCATTCGAGAACCATTACTGGCCCCAAGTGAACCCTTGACATTGCTTACTTACTCAGCGGAAGACTTAAATACAAGAAATAGTCTTAAGAGGAAGTTACGAAATAAACATAAAATATCATAAAATTAACATTCAAACTAGCCAAGATGGCAACTCAAGTCTCAAAACATAAGCTAATAATAATGTAATGACAAATGAATTAACTAACTGACTTTTATCTATGAACCCTCTAAACAATTGAGATGGATGTCGGGACAGGGCCACAACATCCTAATGAACCAATAATAAAACTGAGAGCAATAAAAAGGATCCTCCAAAAACAAAGAGGTTCAAAACAAGACTCTGAGTGCTCAATTGGATCAACGATGCACTGGATGCCGATCTTTGCTACCTCTATCTGCATCATAATAAAATGCAGGCCAAATGGCATCAGCACATTGAATGTACGAGTATGCGAGGTGAAATGTAAAACAAGACATAAGCTTTAAATGAATTGAAGAATTTACCTAGCTCAACTCAACTCAACATAACTGAACTCATTTCAATATAAAACAGTTTAAAAGAACTGCAATATAAAAAAAAGTTGCTTAAAACATTATGTAAACTATGTACTCATGCAAAGATACATATAACTCTGAAATGTATGTAAAAATACAATAACATGGGTATAGAAGAATACAATTACTTTTGTGGAAGTTTCTCTAACCGACAACCATCACGTAAGAGCTATTGTAATGATACAACATTTTGCCTCACGCTGTCAGGGCCGTCCTATACCCTAACGAGGGTATAGAACCTGAACTACTAAGTGGATTCACTAGTTTATGATAAAAAGCACTAAAAGAATCATCTAAAATGTATGACCCTTTTCTACCCATGATGGCTACATGGTTTATGGGAGCTGTGAGTTGTTTGAACTGTCCCCCATATCGGTGCTAAATACTACTCCCAAAATATAATACTAGCTCTTATGTTTAAAAACATACTTCTTTCTATAGTTTGAAATAATTAATCAAAACTTAGTTCAAAGGCAATCTTAAATATCAAAGTTTCAATTCTTGCTTAATTGTGAAAGGATTTACTCTTTTATGAAAACTAGCTCAAAGGCTCTTTGGAAATCAAAGTTTCCTTAATTTGTTTAAATGTGACAACACTTTAAATTCTTTGGGAATACATAGCCCCATATACTTTAGAAGAACTAAACTTCAACTTTACTCTTTACTGAACTCAAAACTCAAAACTGAAGTATTAAAACAAAGTTAAATCACTTGTAAAAGACTCTTGGAAGACTGTATGAACTTCTCTTGACCTGGCTCTTAAATTTTCTTGACTTGACTCTAAACTTATCATTGAGTTGAATTATGGATTCAAGGATTGAGATTTGTGATAGAAAAGATCTTATGATGTTTAGGAATGATTTTAGATAGCTAAACATGAGAAAATATCAAGAAATCACTGTTTGAAAACTAGTCCGCGACGCGAAGATTTATTTAAATTTTTGGTCGCGAAATAAATTTTGAGGCAGAACGGTACGTGACAACTCCGCGATGGTAGGCAAAATTTTCAAATTTAAGGAACAGCTCCGCGACGCGAACCTGGTACCCAGATTCTACCGACTTATTCCTTCTTAAATTTTCTAATCCCAATTACCTTAAATACGATTCTTTTTC
>JAJONQ010057267.1:0-20575 GCA_036250385.1 Solanum microdontum
AATATTAAGCCGAGATATATAAAAGAAATTAAGCTTTCGGCCAGCAAGGCCCCTGCCATGCGCTAGTAGCAAATGGTTCAGTAGGGTCGGCTCGGGCCTGAGTTCTGGCATTAGGAGCCAGTTGCACCCCCTGAGTTTGGGGCATGACACCTTAGATGCCAATTAGATAAGTTGAAATGCTAGACGGCTAACTACTCCACTCCGAGCACAAATCCGATGACTAAAATGTAGTAAAAATGTAAAAATATTGAGTACTAAAGTGAGGGTGTGAGTTTGGGAAGTTCAAAAGTGAGGGAAAGTGAAAGAGTTTGAAAGTTTAAACCTTTGGCCTTTAAAAACCATCTAGTTCTCGCCCATTCGGCGACATTAGTTTTACTCGCCGACCCACTCGGCGACACACCGAGTGGGCACTTACCTCGCCGAGTTTACAGGACATCCAGTTATTGTGGGAGTCCAAACGGCGGACTAGATCGTGATCGCTGACTCGGTAGGCAATTCTCCAATCAGCTCCTGGGCTCGCCGAGTTTTACATACTCCACTTTAAAATTTTCTTGAGTCCAACGGCGGTCCAAGTAAGGCTTGCCGACCTCTTCGGTTAGTCGCCGACTAGACTATCAGCTCGCCAACCTGCACTTTTCAAACACCTTCCACACTTTGACCTACACAATTAACACCACATTATTTCAAACTTAAAAAGAAAGAAAATAAAACTTGGGTTGCCTCCCAAGCAGCGCCTTAGTTAACGTCGTGGTACAACGCAAGTTCCCACTTAAGTTCCATTAGTGGGGTTTGCCTCATTTTCATAAGAAAACCCCTTTTCTGGCTCTGGGAAGAGGTGAGACAACACTTGGTCCATTTGGGACCTTAGTAGCTGAATGAGCATGGAATGAGAGGTTGTCATCTAGTTCAGCATCAAGACATTCTCTCTAAACTCCTCCAACACTCTGTCGTGCTTTTTGACTTTGTGTAGAATGAGTAAGAGGACCTCTTCAATTTTCCCACCCTCTTGTTTCTTCATATTTCGACGCTCGTGAGGGGGGATGTACCTATCCTTCCTCTTGGACACTACCTCTAATTCCATGACTTTCTTGGTCAAGTCATCCAGTTGAGTCAACAATTTAGCCAATTCTTGGTCATTTTCTTCCTCCTTGTCGGTCTTGGCCATGTGATCAAGGAGGTGGGCTGCTTTTGCATAAGGTAGCTGGATGAGACTACCGGGTGAGATTTGGTCAGCTACTATTCTATTTTTGGGGCCAAGACCCTCGTAGAAACATTATAAAAGCATCTTCTCTGGAATCCCACGAGTCCCATGAGTTGGGCATTGCTTCTTAGACCTTTGCCACAACTCATAAATGGCTTCACCCTCCAATTTCTTGAAATTTAGGATGTTATCCCTAAAAATCATCAAGCTCAAAGGAGGGTAATCCATTGGATCACTCTTGCTACCAGATATGCTCCAATTCTCTGCTCAAAATAGCAACACACGTACCAAAATTGAAAATTAAGTAAGTTCAACTATAACCTACAAGAACAAAATTCGACTTAACTAAAGATTCTTAAACAACAACACTCTCCGGTAGCGATGCCATTTTGATTTCACATATCAAGACACTTCTTCCAATACTAAGTGCCAACGATCGTTAGACTATATAACCCAACTAAGTGAGTTGGGGTTGAATCCCATAGGGAGTGGTACGTGCTTAAGATTCAAGAGCCAAGTGCAAGTATGTTAAGTCAATCATAGGTAAAGAAATTTATGAATAAAAGCATATTTCAAATTAAGGGTGACACAAGTGTCAAATATGGGGGTTTTTGATTGTAATTAGCAACTACAATAGCAGGAAATAACACGAATTAACAAGTAAAGAGATGAGTTATTGGGATGTGATTCGATTATGGGCTAAGGTAGACAAATGGGTGACTGCAACTGATAGTAAATAGCTGTAAATCAATGAATAAGCTAGACTTTAATGGGGATAAACTTTCTCTCGAAGAGTTTATCCCGAATCAAATTGATTTCTCTCGAACACCAATAAGAAGCAAATAAGAACAGCCTACGCTTTATTGCATTCACTCTCTCGAGCTGAATGTGTGGAAAAGGGTTTAGGATTCACTCTCTCGAGCTGAACCCATGACAACCCAATACCCACATACCATCAAATTAGTAATTGTGGTTTTAAAACCTCTCTCTCGAGCAAGCAAAAACACATAGTTAGAATTACATTTGCAACTACAACTCTTTAAATTAAACCACAATTACTTATCGAAATCACTTTTAAATAGAATTTAAACTATCAATTAACAATAACCAGCAGCTAAATCAACCCATAATCACATAATCACACCCCAAGAATTGGGGTTTTAGCTACACATCATAAAAAGATACAAATCGTTACTAAATCGTGTTTCCATCAACTGGGTATGATTAATTTCGTCTTTACAAAGGTCAAGGTTGAAGAATCTCAAAGACGCACTTCCAATTTCTCAAAAATTGAAATCTTCAAAGCTAAGGAAAATATTGTCTCAATACTCCTAGTCCTAAGTTCCAAACTTGAAAATTGAATAATAATAAAACTTGGATACTAAACTAAAAATTTAAAAATGTATTTCTAGTCGCCAAAAATATGTTGCGAAGGACCATTCGGCGCAATAAGTCGGGATCGCCAATCCACTCGGTGATTCACCCTTTGGTCAATTCCATTGCCTTTTTGCTTTGGTCTTCAGTATCTTCAAGTTCTGTAACTTTGGGAAATCTAGCACAACATCGTTGAATCGTTCGGTGACTCGCCGACTGCTCCTTTCTATCGCTGACTCGATTTTCTCCTTCAAGGCTTGTCACACTGGAACTTTAGGCAAGATCATGGACATTCGGCGACTAGCCCAATGGGTTAGGCGATTAGTAGGATCTCTTTTCTTCATACTTTCAACTGCCTTGTTCGTTTTTGCTCATTAGTGTCCATGTTTTGATCCTCAATCCAAATACCTGAAAATCAAGGATTTACATTAGTGATTGCCAGAAAATATGCATTTGAGGATACTAAATCTTTTAATATATAGCCCTAAATGAGTTCAAATCGTGGACTCATCATATAACGACCACTTTAATTTATTGCACAATCTAAAACAAAAAAATAATTATTACATTATGGGAAGATTAAGTCTTTCAGAATTTGTGCAATCTAAAACAAAACATAATTATTTATTTATTTAGTGGTTTTGGGCAGTGACTATTCTTTATTACTTTACCAAGGCTGATGCGGTTATATAATTTATAAAGATTGTCGGTTCAAATAATCTAGGCTCGGATGCCACATGTAAGATTAAATACTTTAATACACATCAAGATCTTGAACACGATAATCTTACATAAAGATCGTTAGGGGCACATACATGATGAGAAAGACATCATTATAGAGAGTAGCAGAACCGTTAGTCGTAAATTGATTTCTACCTCCTTGTTCTAGCCTTACGTTATCACAGCCGTCGGCGATGGAATTATTATAGAGAATATGTGGTAAGCCTAATGGGTGGAGAGAGGACCAATATATAGGGGTTAAGACTTAATCTGGTACGTCCATCAAATAACTAATGTAGGGACGAGATCTATTACTCATTAAATATTACTTATGGTATTACTTGGGTCACAAGTAAACTTGGGCCATAAGTAAGAATTATTCTTACATTGTCCACATATTCATGCACTCAACATGCTGCGCATAGTTACCCATGTAAGTTTTCTAATTAATCTATCGTATAATAAATAGTGACATATAGTTATTTTTAAGCGACCTCATAATGTATAGATAAATAAAGTAGGAAACCTACCTTCCATAATGGAAAGTAGCAGAAAAGAGAACATAACGAAAAGTGCCGACAACTGGAACAATTCTAGGGTGTAAGAGGGCCTTTTCAAACACGAGCACCACATTTGAACAATTCTATGAATTAAACTGTCAAAAATTGCATATATTACGTATCAAATCAAGCATCATCGCATTATTAAAATTATCTAAGTAATGACTAAATTTTAATACCTTTTAATCAACTTGATAAAAGTATGATCTCTTTAATTAAGTGTGCTTACAGTTAAAACAGTGACAAGAAGCTCCATGTAAAGCTCAAGCCTCAAAATACTAAGATGTTTTTCCATAAATAAAGTATGTAGTGTAGATTGAATTGTCCCAAATAATGTATAAAAATATGTTATTTTCCTCACATGTGGCAATTAGATGAAGGAAAGATGGAGATTACTTATTCCTCACTGGACCTCTATAGAAAGTCATTGCTAATATTTCCAATATTAATAATAGAAAATCTTACACATTTAGGGTCATATAGCAAACGTTTTTAGGATAAAAATACCCTCTAAAAGTTAAAATTTGAACTAGAATACGAAATTTTATTTAAGTGGACAGTGAGGTCCGCTTCCTCTCCGTGTCGCGGACCCGGTAAATTGATCATAACTCTTTACTCCGGACTCTTATTAACACACGGTCGGTGACATTGGAAAGAAGACTCATAGTCCTTTAATTTGAAAGGTTATGAGTTAAAATCTTCATATAATTAGATATATGATAATTTGAAGTTTACCCTTAGATAAACTCATGTGGAAACTTAGTCGGTAGGAAAGCTTTGAAATTGACTTGGTGTTAGACTTGCCTTATAACCCTAAACTAAATCTTATATACTTCTCACACTTAGGAATGAGCCTACACACACATGTACAAGTAGTATATCATCCAATCCAATTTGATATACTCACGACAAATAGTTCAGATCTTTGGTATAAAATTTGTGAGGTGTTACAATATCTCCCTCTTGGAATCATTCGTCCTCAAATAATGTCAAGCTAGGGTAACCAAATTAATCTAACTTTATATGAAATAAAATCTCCATAAATTTCATAAACATTTGAAGGAATACAGAAGGTGCAGACTTAAAACATGAACTAAAACACTCAAACACAAAGTATAGGTATGGACCAGTCTAAAATTAGAGAAGGACTCTTGTTATATGTCTGACTTCTACACTTTGCCTACTAACTTAGATGTAATTGGTTCATAATAAGATTTTGGAACTCCACTAGGGAACATATGGAACGAACATTCACATCAAACTACCAGATAACCGATCAAGACATTAAGTTTCTAAGAGTAGTCATAGGAACAAAACTAGTACGTCGAATGTTCTTAGGGAAATTTCTCACAACATTCTGGGAAAAGAATCATGGGCACAATTCATGTGAGACATATGAGTATGAAATACTTTCAAACGTTCATTCCTAAGTGTGGAAAGCTTTGAACTTGACTTGGGCTTAACGATCCCTTATAACTCTAAGTCACATTCGATGTACTTCCCACACTTAGGAATGATACTAAGCACACGTACAAGTAGGAAATCATCCATTCCAATTTGATACACCCATGAAAAGTTGTTTGGATCTTTAGCATAAAATTTGTGATATGTTACAGGTAAAGTGGTGAGTTTGCCACTAGAAATACCTTAGAAAATTGAATGTTGGGTTTGGAAATGAAAAAGTTGCATTTTGGCACTAGTGTAATGGACTACGGGTCCACCCTATGGTCCTTAGGAAGTCCTACAAGCCGTAGGAAGGAGTCATAGGACATAGGTTGAGTTTGGAAAATGTCAAGACTTTGATTATTGATCTACGAATGAACATGAAGAATAGTAGAGTGTTCTATAGGTAGTAGAAGGGATCCATAGGAGTGATCCATACTTTGTGAAATTTTTAACTTAAACTTAGTCTCTACGGAAGGATCTATGGTCCATGTGATCATTCGGCAGTTTTTAAGTAAGAGTATTTTGGTGTTTTCCTACTAAATTAACCCCAATACTATTTCGTTTTGACCCTATAACCGTTTTTTCTCCTAAGACTAAGCTTAAATCCTCTCATTTACTCAATTCTCCCAAATCTCTCAAGTCCTCTACTCCAATTTTCTCTCAAGAACTCTCAAGGCGAAGGTTAGGGTTTCGAGAGCATCAAGGGTTTATTCTCAATTTCTTTTGGGTTTTGATTTCTAAGGTATGTAGGATTTAACCAATGCATTCGTTTCATCCATTGGATCCCAAAAGAATCTCAATCCCCTAACTTGATTTTACCCAATTATATTAGATTTCATGCAAATCTTCATAGGTCCTCTTTATTATAATTAAATTGCTTATATTCAAGCTTATAATGCATGATTTGATTTAATTAAATAACTTTCAATCGATTTTATATGGATCCATGCATATGCCTATTTTATGTACTTGAACTATGAACAATGTTTATGAACTTATGGATTATTATCAAGAATTTGATAAAGGATTTATGTATGTTTTATGAGAAGAATGATTCATCGCTAAACGAAGCTTTTAAAATAAAGTGTCAATGATTTCTGAAATGTTTTCTCACATTTGAATGAAATAATGATTTAAATGCTTAAAAAAGAAAGTGTCTATTATGAAGAAGTTTATGAAATCATGATTTGAAAAGAGCTACTCTAATTATGAAGTTATGATTGGATTGGTGGTCTGTAATTGTTGCCTTTCCAAGTATTTTAATATGAATGTGATTATGTCTTTTTCATTGGGATTTACTCAGCACCAAGAGGACTTTGAGAGTAAGGCTCTCCTAGTAGTAGAGGTCGGGTCTCTAGAAATAATCTCATTGTCCCAAGCTACGTGCCCCTGTATGATTGTCTTAAATTACCTAAGCTAGTTGATCCATTTTAGCAAGAATAAATGATACATAGTTTTACCTTTTCATGTGGATTTCGTTTTCCAGTATGAGGGTCATACTAGATTCCACGTTATAGCTCACATGGTCTTATTTTCTATTAGAGGAAAATATTCCAAAAATGAACTATGTTCCTTATAAAGGTTTTATCAAAGCTTTATTTATGCCTTTCAAATATACACTGAAGGTACATGACTTTATTTCTCCTAAAACGGCTTTTATCACATTTTACTTGGTCATGCATATCATGTTTAAGCTCACTATATTATTATGCTCATGTTTTTACGCATTCCCCATACTTAGTACATTCATTGTACTAATGCATATTTGTGCCTATATCATCTCATAATATAGGGTCTGATGCACCTCCTCCTGGATGTGACTAGTTCGTGATTGCTCAACGGTTGATTATTTGGATAGGTGATTCCTCATACTCTCAGTCCACAACCACTATCAATTTATTACTTTCTATTTTTTCTATTTTTAAACTATATCATGGGCTAGGGGCTTGTCCTAGCCACGTACTATGATGTTAGAAGGCTTATTTCAGACATTATATATTTTCCCCTTATGAGTTTTACTCTTTTTTTTATCATGATTCTATTTGAGACTATTATCTTATTTTATTTTGATTCTTAGTATTGCTTAAGTTATGTGGCTTGTTTAGGGTCTTTCGAAGATTTATTAACCATGTCACGTCTAGGGTATGCTTTGGATCATAATACACTTGATATTAGAGCTTCAGGTTTAAAGTCATAGGATGTCTAACAAGTAGCGTAAAGTCAAGTCTTTTTAATGATTGTGAAGCGTGCCACATTTATGAATAAGAGGCTACAAGGTATTTAGGAAACTTCATTTCTTTCACTACTCTAAAATCGTGCGATATATTTGAACTCTATAAAAGTCTTTCTCCAACTCTACTCCAATGCTTTTCAGGATATGCCTCCGCAAAGAGCTTATGTGAGAAGGAATGTAGGTAACAATATGGAGCCCGAGGTTCCTCATGTACCGGTCCAGCAAGTATCACATGTTGAGTTCCGAACTGCTTTCCAAGCGTTGACCCAAGCTTTGAGGTTCCAAACTAATAGGGAGGCCATTTCTCCCGGTAAATACATTTGTGGGTACGACGATCATAAGGGTGGGGGACTTCTCTAGGATGAATCCCGTAGATTTTAATGGTTTCAAAGTTGAGGAAGATCCCCAAAGAGTTGGTTGAGGATATCCATAAGATGGTTGAGATTATGGGAGTTACACTAGTGGAAAAGGAAAAATTAATTAGGCACTTATCAACTTAAGGGTGTGACTCAAGTTTGTTTCAATTAATGGAAAGAGGAGAGGGCAATTGATGTGGTTCCTCTCGATTGGGATAAATTCGAAGGGAATTTTCTTGATCATTTATTTCCCCTTGAGATGAGGGAAGAAAAGGTGCTTTAGTTCATCAATATTTGTCAAGGGAACATGAATGTGAAAGAGTATGTATTGAAGTTCAATCAATTGTATAAGTATGCTCCTACTATGGTTGACGACTCTAAGGTCACGATGAACAAGTTTGTATTGGGTGTGTCCAAGATGGGTGGCAAAGAGTGTCAAACCTTCATGCTAATCAAGGAGATGGATATCTCACATTTGATGACACATTCCAAACAAATCTAAGAGAAAAATCTAGAGGAGAAGTCAAATAATTCAAAGAGGGTTAGGACTAGTGATAGTCACTTCTCTCATTCTAGGAACGGTGGACAAGGTCGTCCCCAATAATGGATAAAGTTCTTTGGTCAAGGTTCTTCAAACATTCCGGTTCCAAAGTTTAACAAAGATAGTGTTTAACCCTAAGCCTCAAGGAGATGGTGGTAGTGTATCTTCTATTCCACCTTAACAAAAGTGTGGCAAAAGTGATCCATAAAAGTGCTTAGCCGATTCCATGATTTGCTTTGTTTTTGGGAAGAGTGGTCCCAAGATGAGCGATTGTTTTTTTCTCACTACTAAGGTTAGAGATGGTAGGCAAGCTCTGCCTAGTGGTTTTGGTTTGGGTTTTCCTTGTCGGAACAAATTTTATGCTCTTCAAATTTGACAGGATCATGAGGGTTCTTCAGATGTTTTTACCGGCATGTTGAAAGTATTTCATTATGATGTGTATGTTTTGCTTGATCCGGAGAATAATTTGTCATTACTCCGTATGTGGCCATGAGATTTGATATTGGTCCTAAAATTCTTTTTGGTCCCTTTTCTGTCTCTACACCTATTGGTGACTCCATTGTTGCTAAAAGAGTTTATAGATATTACCCTTTTTTTCTTTTTCATACAGTCACTCGTGTTGAATTTTTAGAGCTTGATATGTTAGACTTAGATGTTATTCTTGGTATGGAATGGCTTTGCTCTTATTATACCTCCATTGATTGTAGAACTCGTGTGGGTCAAATTTTAGTTTCTGAACGAGCCTATCTTAGAATGGAAAGGGTAAAATTCAGCGCCTAAGGGTCAGTTTACATCTTGCCTAAAGGCTAAGAAAATGATTTCTAAGGGTTGCATTTATCAACTTGTTCAGGTTAGGAATATGGATTCTGAAACCCCTACTTTGAGTTAGTTCCTATTGTAAATAAGTTTCCATAAGTGTTTCCCAATGATCTTCCTAGTATTCCTCATGAAAGGGAAATAGACTTCATTATTGACTTTTTCACATATATGTGACCTATCACTATTTGTGCTTATTGTATGGCTCTGGTAGAACTTAAGAAATTAAAGGATCAATTGAAGGATTTGTTTGATCAGGATTTCATCTTACCGAGTATCTCTCATAGGGGTGCTCCACTGTTGTTTGTTCAAAGAAAGATGGTTCGCTCCGAATGTGTATTGAATATCGGTAATTGAATAAGGTCACTATAAAGAAGAAGTATCTTATCCAAGGATTGGTGACTTTTTGTTTTTATCAATGGTGACTTTTTTTTTATCAACTTCAACGTTCTAGCTTCTTCTAAAAGATTGATCTTCGATTGATGTATCATCAATTGAGGGTGAGGGAATTTGACATTCCTAAGACAATTTTTCTAACTCGGTACAATCATTACAAGTTTTTGGTGATGTTATTTGGATTGAAAAATGCTCCGAACGCTTTTATGGGTTTGATGAATAAGGTATTTAAACAATACCTTAACAAGTTCGCAATTGTGTTCATAGACGATATTTTGATTTATTCTCGGAGTGAGGATAAGCATGCCAATCATTTGAGGATCGTCTTGCATGTCCTCAAGGATCGTTAAATGCTTGCAAAGTTTAGCAACTATGAGTTTTGGTTGAAGTCTGTTGCTTTCTTTGGCCACATTATTTTCGGTAAGGGTATTGAGATTTATCCTAAGAAGACTGAGGCAGTTAAGAATTGTCCTACTCCTTTGTCCACTTAAGATATTTATAGTTTCTTGGGTTTAGCCTAGTACAATAGAAGGTTTATGGAAAAATTCTCTTTAATTGCTTCTCCTTTGACTATGTTGACTTAAAATAAGGTTAAGTTTATATAGTCAGAAACTGTGAGTAAAGTTTCAACAGTTGAAGGATAGGCTTACCTCCGCTCCGATTTTGACATCACCAGAAGGTTTCGACGGGTTTGTTGTGTATTGTGATGCTTCAAGAATTGGACTATGGTATGTCATAATGCAAAATGGAAAAGTCATTGCTTATGCCTCAAGGTAACTTAAGGTTCATGAAAAGAACTACCCTACCCTTGACTAGGAGTTAGCAGCGGTTGTTTTGGCCTTCAAGATTTGGAGACATTACTTGTACAATGCCCGTGTGGACATGTTTATCAACCACAAAAGTTTTCAATACATGTTCAATAAAAAAAATCTAAATCTTTGCTAATAGAGATGACTTGAACTTTTGAAATACTATGATATGAGTGTCCTTTATCAACTGGGCAAGGTCAATGTGGTGTGTAATGCCCTTAGTCGATTGTCGATGAGTATTATGGCCTATGTTAAGGATGCTAAGAAAGAGTTAGTTCACGATCTTCATAGACTAGCTAGGCTAGGTTTTCTCTTAGTTGATTCTGATGAGGTTGTATCATTGGCCAAAATGTCTCCAACTCATCGTTTGTGTCAGATGTAAAGGCTAAGCAAGATCTTGATCCTGTTGTAGTGGATTTGAAGAAGTCGTTTTCCAAAAAACCATTGAAGCTTTCTCCCAAGGGGGAGATGGTGTTCTTCATTACCAAGGTCAATTACATGTTCTAAATTTTGATGAGTTGAGAAATTAGATTTTTATGGAAGTCCATAGTTCTTAGTATTCTATTCACTCGGAAGCCACCAAGATGTACCTTGATTTGCGGGAAGTCTATTGGTGGAACATGATGAATAAGAATACTATGGAATTAGTGGCTAAGTGCCTAAATTTTCAACAAGTTAAGGTTGAGCTTCAGAAACCAGAAGGTTTGTCTCAAGACATTATAATTATTACTTGGATGTGAAAAGACTTGAATATGGATTTCATTACCGATTTACCCCGCACTCGGTAGTAGCACGATGCGATTTGGGTCATTCTAGATCATATAATGAAGTCGACTCATTTCATTCCCTTAAAGACTTATTACTCGATAGAAGATTATGAAAAGTTGTATATCTGAGAAATTGTTAGGTTGCATGGAGTGCCCCTATCTATTATATAAGATGAAGATACCCAATTTACTTTTCAATTTTAGAGGTCTTTCCAAAAAGACTTTGGTACCCAAGTCAGGCATAGTACGGTCTTTCAGCCTCAGACTGATGGGAAAGCCGAGCATATTATCCAGACGTTTGAAGATATATTGGGAGCTTGTGTGATTGACTTCAAAGGTAATTGGGATGATCATTTGCCTTTGATCAAGTTTTATTATATTAATAGTTACCATTCGAGTATTGGTATGGCTCCCTTTGAGGCTCTCTATGGTAGGAGATGTAGGTCTCTTATTAGTTGGTTTTAAGATTGTGAGGTTGCTTTAATATGGCCCGAGTTAGTGCATAAGACAATGGAAAATGTTTGACTTATTCAAGAAATATTGAAACTGGCTCAAAGTAGACAAAAGTCATATGTCGATGTTAGAAGAAGAGAGTTCAAATTCGGTGTTGATAATTGAATTTACTTGAAAATATCACTCCATGGAGGGTGTGATGATGTTTGGAACGAAAGGGAAGCTTAGTCTCTAATATGTGGGCTTATATAAGATTTTGAGGCGTTTTGGAAAGTTAGCTGTCACGATCCAGACCATTGTGATTGGCACCCACACTAACTCTCCAACAGGAGAACCGTTAATACTAATTAGCTAACCAAGAACTACACAACTAAATCAAACTACTAAGGCATTTAAAGTTATAGAAGGATGGCTTGCTGCCCGCCGAAGACGCGACTCCCTGGCTATCCTGAATCAAATTTTGAGGTGGTGTTCCGGAGTAATTATCTGTAGAGGCTTGCATAGCGGACTGAATTGGCCGGGATGCAAGTGTTGGCCTCCCTGAACCTCTAGAGTAAGACCACTGAAAGTTGCCTAAATTTTTGGCTTTCTTAGCCAATGCCTTCGCCTGGCCATCTCGCCTCACCCCCTTTCTTTACAAAGTGTGTTACCTCGTTGAAGCTTTTCCTTGCAGAGGTCATATGAACAGATAATACTTGCAACTCAGAATTTAGTCCCTTAATAAATAAACGGATCCTCTCTTCCTCATTAGTTACCAATTGAGTAGTTGATGCTTATCGTGACCAACGAAACTATCCTACGATATGAGTGTCTACGATCGTCAATAATATAGTAACCCAACCGAGGGTTGGGGTCGTGTCCCAAGGGAGCGTTTTTGAGAATTAATAACCAATTAGAACAAGTTAATCGTAGTTAAAGACATTTGCAATAAAAGACATAGTAAATTAAAAAGAGGTGACACAAAAGTGTCAAATATAAAAGGGGGTTTTGTAACAGGTACTCAAACAACAAAATAAACAAGAAAATCAAGTATGAGGAATAGTTCTTGGGATGTGACCGCAATACAAGTTGAGATAAAATGCTGGGTACACGCTTTCAATAGGAAATTTATAAGATAATAGTGACTAGGCTAAGCTTTAAATGGAAATAAGTTCCCTCTCGGGCAACTTACCCTGTTTCAAATGCCTTCCTCTCGGACACCCATTTGCTACATGAAGACCAGCCTACGCCTTACCCCACTCACTCTCTCTAGCTGAGTGTTAGGATATGGGACTAGGGCTCACCCTCTCGGGCTGAACCTCATGTCGACCCACTCCTTAGGCCATCGGTCTAGTGGTTTTGGTTTCGCCACCTCCCTCTCGGGCAAGCCGAAAACAGATGGGTGGCTTTGTATTTGCAACTACAAACCCTTTAGATTAAACCACAACCACTAGGTGAAATCACCATTAACATACATCTAACCCATCAACAAGCAAGACCCAACAAGAATATCAACCATATTTGCTAAATCACACCCGAAGAATGGGGGTTTTTAGCCACACATCAAGAAATAAGAAACTATACCTAACATGATAATGAAATCAACTGGGTATAAGAAATTAAACCTTGAATTAAGCAAAGGAAAGTGAATAGAGAAGACCCACTTCCAACTTGGGGAAGAATAACTCCTTTCTTCAAGTCTCAACAAAACCCTGTCCAAGCTTGAGAGAAAAATACTATAGACTAATAATAATTTTTACTCTAAAAATGTTCCACACTTAAGACTACAATTCTAACTAGTATTTATAGTTTTCACAGATTGTGCTACGGAAGATTGTTCAGCGATATTAGTCGAGATCGCCGATAAACTCGGCGATTCACCTTTTGGTCAGCTCATCACCTTCAGTGTCTTGCCTTTAGTATCCTCGCATTCTGGATCATTGGGCGGTACAGTGCTGCTTCACGGAACTATTCGGTGACTTGTCGACTGCTCATTTCCTCGTCTTTTGATCCACTTCTTTCAAGCCTTTGCATACTGGAACGAAGGGTGGTTCATGTCGTTTTGGCAACTCGCCAAGTTGAATTCGGCGATCCGCAGGATTCTATTTCTTGTTCTTTTCAGCCCTATTTGCTTCCTTTTGCGCCTAAGTGTCCATGCTTCCACTAAAACTTTAAATACCTGAAACTTCAACACTTTAATCAGATATTGAGATAAAACAAGCATTCAAGGACACTATTTCTATTAAAATAAAGCCCTAATTGAGTCCAATTTGTGGACTCATCAGTAGCATATTTAGACAAGGTATGGAACTTGGCCTCATAAGCAGCCACAAACATACCACCTTACTCCAAAGCGATGAACTTATCCTTCTTATGATCTCTCAAGGTCTGAGGCACGTATTTCTCTAAAATAGAGCATGAAACTAGGTCCAAGTAAGTGGGGTAAGACTGAAGATCAACATTCCACATACACTCTCCACTACTACTTAGCCTCACCTTGAAGCTGAAAGGTCATAAACTCAACCCCAAGATGATGGACAATTCCCAACTTATGAAGCCTCTCATAGCAATCTAGGATGAACTCATATGCATCCTCACTCTCAGAACCATGGAACACTGGCGGTTTCAACTTTAAAAACTTAGTCAACATATCATGCTCATTACCAGTCATAACAGGACCCAACAAAGGACGGAAGAAAGCATCATTACCTACATTTCCACCTACCTTGGAGATAGTGATAGCAATAGGGGGATTGGCGGGAGCCTGAATTGGTTGAACAGTTGCTTGAACAGAGGGAAACACTCCAGGACCAACCAACCCTTTCAAAAACAGCATGATATGTTGAGCTAACACTAGGTCTATGAGAGGAATACCTGTAGTCTCAACCTGCACCTCTTCCTCTTATCCAACATTCTCTTCATTCTCAACTTCGACATTCTTCTTTACCTCTTAATGGTGCACCGGAGGAGCCTCATTCCTGGGAGTATTTTCAACCGGTGCTCCATCCATAGTAGGTGCCACCCTTCCTCGGCCTTTACCCCTAACTCTTTCTCTATCCCTACCTCGACTGCGACCTCTCACTGCAGATTTCTCAGCTGGAGCATTGACGGGAGCTAGTGGATAACGCTGTTGAGCCTAGTGTTAACCATCTGCGGAGAGGAGTGAAAGAGGTTTGATACCAATTTGAATCGCCAGATACCAATTGGAATCAAGTTATAGCACGAAAGGAGACAAAAGAGAATAGAGAGATTTCCTAAAGTCCTATAGCCTCTCGAAGAAAAATATAGTTGTCTTTGTACTGTTTCGCAAGACTCTACTAGACTCATTTTGGCACAGCGAAATCAACGAACCTAGGCTCTGATACCAACTTTGTCATGACCCAGACCATTGTGATTGGCACCCACACTAACCCTCCAGTGGGAGAATCGTTAATACTAATTAGCTAACTAAGAACTACATAACTAAATCAAACTACTAAGGTATTTAAAGTTACGGAAGCTAGTTTAAATGACACTGAAGTTTACATAAACTTCCAAAAGATCTAACAACGAATTACGGAAATAAATGCCTAGAACCTGAAATTCAATGTACCAAAGCTCTAACAAGATCTATAAGTCTAAACAAGAAAGGTTACAACCCCAAACTAATCTACTACTAACTAACTAGAAAGTCTAAGTCCGAAATGTGGACATAGATAGAAAAAGAGAAATCATGGCAGCTTGGAAGAATTGGCTCACCCTTGATTTCAAAGTGATCACTGATCTTTTAAGCGGCGTCTGTCAATAGCCACCTGAAGATGCCTTGTACTCAACAATGAAATAGCAAGTGCAGTATCAATACACAACCATGGTGTACTTGTAGGATCACATGGCTATCCCACTAAGTGCAACATACAAAAGCCATTACAACATAATAATAACATGCATACACCGAACATATACAATATCAACATCATTTACAAACAACGTACAATCCTCAAGATATATAGTTATATCAAATCAATGGTCCTCTCAGGGAACCCAAACCCAAACTGTTAGCATATTGAAACGTGGTACCCGATCCATTATTTATGCCAAAATGTGGAAACTAATCCAATGTTTATGCCGAAATGTGGCAACCAATCCAAGTTAGTGTCTCGGAAGGCAACACCCAATCCATTCAACAAGCCACAATCACAATCACAAGTATATTCTCAAAAATCATACAATCAAGTCATGATTCATGGCATTCATGATTCATCTGTCTTCCTTTACAATTAATGTGATCGTTAATGCATCATTTGCATACATACATGTATTATAGTGAAGTAACAAGAAACATACATCGCACAACATGAAATTACAACCATCACCTACAACCAATGACACTCAGAAACTATTTGTTCACGCTAAGATCAACTTCGGGAGTTCTACTCGCTCGAATTCAATTCCGTAAAGTCGTACGGGTTTCTTAATGTGTTAGCTATCTACTCGTCTGATAAAATTCATAATTAAATCATCCAATTATTATCAGATTTCCGTAGACCTTACTGACTCCGATTTCGTCCGAATCTGGACTAGGTTTAGAAATTCCAAGTTACTAGGAAAAAGTTTTCTAGCCCAAAAATTTTCCCCTTGATTTTTCTATAACGATGGGAATTGTTCCTTACAGTAGCTTATGAGTTGGATTTGTCTTCTCACTTGGCATCAGTGCATCCGATGTTCCATGTCTCTTTGTTGAAAAAGTGTGTTGATGATCCTACTACTATTGTGTCATTGGAACGTTTGGGAGTTTAGGGAAGTCTTTATAATGAAGAGGTTTCAGTTGAAACTTTGGATTATCAGGTCAGGAAAATAAGAAAAAAAAAGTTGCATCTGTGAAAGTTCTTTGGATGAATCAATTGGTTAAGGGTGCTACTTGGAAGGAAGAAATCGATATGATGTCTTGATATCCTCATCTATTTCCCTTCTCTCCTATTCTAGCTTGACGTATTAAGTCCTTCATTGTTCATCCTTTCTGATTCACATGTTTTAGCCATTGCCATGTTTCCATATGCATGCATGTTTATGAAAACTTGTTTTATAGACATGTTTTAGGTTGGAGTCCATACTCCTTCTTTACGCGCATTTTGATCTAAAATATATTCATGTTGGGCTGTTAGATCTCTCTCTATATCCTATGCATTCTAGCTTGAGTCCCATTCGACTACGAATGTTCTCAAGGGGGAGATATGGTAACACCTCAAAAATTGAAAGTTGGATTGGGAAAGGAAAAAGTTGCATTTTGGCACTGGTACAGTGGTCTAGGAGTCAACCCTATGAACCGTAGGAAGTTCTAGGGGCTATAGAAAGGAATTCGTAGGACTTGAGTTGAGTTATGGAAATGTCAAGTCTATGATGATTGATTTACAAATGAACATGATTAATCTTAGAGTGTTTTACGGGCCATAGAAGTGATCCAGATTTGGTGAAAATTTGGACATAAACTTGGATTGTACCTAAGGGTCTACTGACCGTATAATGGTCGACGACCAACAGAAGGATCTCACAGGATTTTCCCAGTATTTTAGGTCCCAGTAAGTGACTCTACGATTGAAAAGGACGGCCCATAGAAAGTCATACAGACCCTAGGTCGGGACCATCTGAGTCATTCAATAGTTTTTAAGTAAGGGTGTTTTGATATCTTACTACTCAATTAACCCCTATACTATGTTGTTTTGACCCTATAACTACCCCTATAAGAATTTTTACTCCAAAGACTAAGCCTAAGTCCTCTCATTCACTCAATTTTACCAAATCCCTCAAGTTCTCTTTTCCAATTTTCTCTTAAGAGCTCTCAAGGTGAAGATTAGGTTTTCAAGAGCTTCAAGGGTTTATTATCCATTGAATTTGGGCTTTGATTTCTAAGGTATGTGGGAGTTCACCAAAGGATTCCTTTCTTTTATTGGGTCCCAAAAGAATCTCAATCCCCTAAATTGATTTTATTCCATTCTATTAGGGTTTCATGCAAATCTTCATGTGTCATCTTTATTAGATTAAATTATTTATATTCAATCTTATTATGAATATTTGATTCAATTACTTGATTTTCAGTCCATTTCATCTGGCCCCATGCCTATTTTATGAACTTTAGCTATGAACAATGCTTATTAACTTATTTATTATGATCATGAATTTGATATAGGATTTATGCATATTTTATGAGATGCATGATTCTTGGCTAGAGGATGTTTTAAAGATAAAGTGTCAATGATTTGTGGAAGTTTACTTTTTATATTTGAATGGAATCATGATTTAGATGCTTAAAAAAGTAAGTGTCTACTAAGAAGAATTTTATGAAATCATTCTTTGAAAGGGGCTACTCTAATTATGAACTTATGATTGGATTGGTAGTCTATAATTGTTGCCTTTCCAAGTATTTTGATATGATTGTGATTGTGTGTATTCTGTTGGGATATACTTATGTCATGACCCAAGGGTACACCCTAGACATAACAAGGCACATAATACCCCTAAAGGCACAAGGTAAGCCACTTAGCATATCATAACATAAAGCTTTAGAACACTAAGAGTAAAGACACATTAAAGTCCAAAGTTTCATAAAAGCAAAGCAGAAATTTAGACTTGTCTCAATTATCCATCTATTACAATTGAAGTATCAAATAGGTTCACAGCCCTTACAACATAGTTCTAAATTGAAATTACAAACAAAGAACAAGAAAATCAACATTCGTCCTCGAACCATGAGGACTCACCAAAAGTAAGGAGAATAGTCGATCCAAGCTTTTACCAAGAAGGAAGATCACCTCAAACACCGGAACCTACACTTATAGTAAAATGTAAAAGAAATATGGGTTAGTACAAAATTGCACTAAGTATGATATTCATGCAAATACCATGAAAACATGCTAAAAAGGACATTTTTGGTGAATGCATGCAAATTGTAAGTTAAAACCCCATTTAGAAGATAATGGAAGAGCATAATTCATAAGAATGTTCATTACACAAATACTCACATCATAAGAGAACCATAGCATTTGTACCCTCAAAGCCTACTTGTACAATGCATGGATAAGATCCCATAATCCTACCCAAGCTATTAAAGCTTATTGAGTAACCATCATTGTTAATTCATGTTCTTCTTCATATCCTTGTCTTGGTGGGAATGAGCCTTAACCGACATAGACCATGGGAGATTAACATGGAATGTGGAGTCATGCCCCACACCGAAAAGAGGTGTCCTACTTGCTTAAGGTAGAACTAAATTGTATTAGCTTTTAGGTGGATCCACTAGCTAAAGACCTATGTGGTCACATAGTTATGGGATAGGGAGATTGCTATTACAAACCTGGACTTGACTAACGTAGAAGGCTTCCAATAAATGGTTAGGAACCCAAACTTAACTAGCATAGAAGGAACCCATTTGGGAAGCTAGACTCACTGAGTTTGCTCAATTCCGAGTTCGTATGAGCGAGTTATGGCTAGTGAAAGTTGGGCAGTTAGCAGGGAATCCGTCCGAAAATTTTAAAGGCATTTTGGTATTTTCCCTAGCCATTTATTTTGGGATTATATTGTGTGTTAGGGTGATTTTGGATCATTTTTGTCCCATTTTAAAAGAGAAAGAGTTAGGGTTCTTGAGAGTGAAGAAGAGAAGAAAGAGGATATCAACAAGTTTCCGTCAAGGATCATCGTGGATTTTCATCGGGGGTGATCCCATTAAAGGAATGTGAGTTCTTAGTGTTGGGTGATCATTCCCCCCCACACACCAAGCTCATTTTTATGATTTGAGAAAAGATTGGAATTATTGTTGAAGTTGTTAGTTGTTGTTGATGTTGTTAGTTGTGTTGTTGAAGTTATTGTTGGTTGTGGGACATGATTGGGTTGTGTATTGAGTTGTAATCTATTGTATGTTGAGAGGTTGATGATCCTTAGTGTTTGGGGTTAAACCCATTGAAGTAAGGATGGTTTAGAGTTGGAGAAACAAGGGAGAAAAGTCAAGTTTTCTGGGCAAGAGGTCGGCGCGTTGCGCCTGCCAGCGCACCCCAAAAGGGGTTCTGATGTTTCCCCCTAGGGGCGGCGTGCCTCTCAATATGCTAGCAGGCCCTCTCTGAAGTTTCTAGTTTGGCGCTCCGCGCCTCTTAGAGCGCCGAGAGCGCCATGTTTTCCCATTCTTTCCATGCTTTCTCATGCATGTTCCTAGGTGTTATACCTATGTTCCCTAGTTGTTTCCAACACCACAAATTGTTTCTAAACCTCCCGAACTCATCTATAAACATGCAATTATATGTCTTGAATCCATAATCCAATTCAAGGCGAATTAGGATCAAAGTTAAGGGAAGTTAGAGTCAAGTCAAGCAAGGTTTAAGAGCAAGTTCAAGTAAGTTTTTAAAGTTATTCAAGAGTCTTTATTGAATGTTTTAACTTCGTTTAAGGCTTAAGTTTCCAGTCAAGTTAAGTCAAGAGTTTCAAGTTGAGTCAAGAGTTCCAAGTTGAGTTCATTTCTCAAAGTTATTATGGAACTATGTATTCCCAAGGAAGTTTTAAAGACATGTTTTTACATTTAAACAAGGTTGGAAACTGAGATTTCCAAAAGAGCCATCGAGCTAGTTTTTGAGTAATTATCTCATATCAGCAGGGAGACATATGTTTTAAAAACATAAGAGCCAGTACATTTTTGGGAGTAGTATCGAGCACCGAAATGGGGGAGCGTTCAAAGAACCCACAACCCCCATAGAACAATGTTAGCCACCATGGGTAGAAAAGGATCATACTTTTTAGATGAATCATTTTCCAGATAGAATAGTGGATCCATTAGGCAGTTCAGGTCTTATACCTTTGGCCGGGTATAAGATGCTCTGGCAGCGTGAGGTCGATCGTTGTATCATCACTATAGCTCTCATGTGATGGTTGTCGGTTAGAGAAACTCCCACAGCAGTTATTGTATT
>JAJONQ010057268.1:0-20865 GCA_036250385.1 Solanum microdontum
GTAATAATATTGGATGTTTTTAATATGGATATTGCAAGTTATTTATTTTAGAAAATTAGGTCGCAATCGAAAATTAATTATCATATTTTTTTGTTGAAAAAATAGGTTTTACTAGCGAATGGTTGTTGGAGCTTTAGTTGCCACTAAAAATCACTCATAACCTTTAGTGGCAATATTTTGAGATTTTGTGGCGACTTTGTCGCCACTAAAATTCAAGTTCTTTTGTAGTGAATCTTAGTTGGCAACGCTTAGGTGGAGGGATTAGTCCCATGTGGCTTGCCAGGTCACTAAAAAATTTGCTTCTCCGTTCATGGAACCCCTTAGACGTAATCAGAGCAAAATGTTTAGAATGATTCTAGGATGATGTCTCATAAGCCACGTCTAATAGAGTCTTGTTCATGAGTGTGAAGCGTGCCACATTTATGAATGGGAGGTTATAAGATGTTTAGGAAATTCCACTTATTTCATTAATCTTAAGTTGTGCCATAGAGTTTAATTAACTCTATAAGGTTTCCCTTCTAATCCTTCTCTTGTGTCTTTAGGAAATTAACACACGAAGGGCTAATGCTAGAAGGATGGAAGAGGAGAATGTGAATCAAGAAGCTCCTCCCCAAGCTCCTCAAGCTCTGGTTGATCTTTCGGCTATGTCAAATGAGGAGGTTAGGTCGGCTTTTCAAATGTTGGCCCGAGCTTTGGCGACTCAAGCCAATAGAGATGTAGTAGCTCTGGTCATTCCTAATGCAAACTCGACTGCTTCTAGTGTTAGGGATTTTGCTAGAATGAACTCTCCCGAGTTTCATTGCTCCAAAGTGGGAGAGGATCCTCAAGAATTTGTGGAAGATATTTATAAGAAACTTGACATTATGGGGGTGACTCCGATAGAGAAAGCGGAGCTAGCTGCTTAACAATTGAAGAGTGTTGCTCAAGTAAGGTATGTTCAATGGAAGAACCATACGCCGGTAGGAGCGGGCCCAATTGAGTGGGAAACATTAAAATTGGCATTTCTTGGTAGATTCTTTCCCGAGAGTTGAGGGAAGCTAAGGTGGAGGAATTCATTAACCTTCGCCAAGGAGGTATGAGAGTGAAAGAGTATTTCCTAAAATTTACTCAATTGTCCAAGTATGCTCAATCTTTGGTGTCGGATTCGAGGGATGAGATGAGTAGGTTTCTAACGGGTGTGTCATAACCCAACCCAAGGTGAGGCGGAAAAGTACCATATGAACACATGCTTTACAACTGACCTATGATAAGAAAGTGAACTACTATGTAGATAGATTTACTAATGAGAAGCTACATGTACAACACATGTCGACTACCTGAACCGATACATGTGACAAGTAAAACTACGAATACAAATGATAGTGTTACAATGCCTACAAAGCCTCTACTAGAATTCATGATTGTACCACTATGAAAATACGCATAGTAAAGACTCGGCAAAGCCTCGGATCAACCTGGAGCTCACCAACGACCTTGAGTATCATGTGTTTCTATTGGGGGGATCTACTAGTTGAGTGCATGTACCAGCAGAGGGACGTCAGTATGAAAGAATGTACTGAATATGTAAGGCATAATACAACTATATGTAAAATGAGAGCTCAAGTGAAACCAAATACAAATAGATAAGGATTTGAGACCACCTTTGCTTATACTTGTGGAATCCTGTATGTTACATTCTTTTCTTTACTTTTATGTGCATTATATTATATATAAGACATATGATACAAATGATCAGTTGATCAGTGGTAGAAGAGAATGATCCATGCTAGGCATTTTAACCCCTGGGATGTTGTCCTCATAATTCCACAAATTGGGATTGGCCCATGCTAGGCTTTCGCCCCTGAGCTGCCACCCTTCCATACTAATTGGGATTGTCCCATGCTAGGCTTTCTCCCCTAAGCTGCCACCCTTCTATACCAATTGGGATCGAACCATGCTAGGCATTTGCCCCTGGGCTGCCACCCATAATTATACAGATAGCTTCACTTAGATTCTTTAATCTTTGAGATTGTTGTTTGATGTTCATAACTCTTTTGAGATGGTTCTTTTGATGATCGTAACTCTTTTGAGATTGTTGTTTTGGTGGTCATATCATTGTTGAGATTTGGAACAATGGACCAGTAGTAGAAGACATATGAACATGGACTTACGATAATAACAATGACATGGGAAGCAAATATGACACAATCGTAATACTTATGAGCTTATATGACTCAGTAAGCATTTTGACAACTCAAATTGAAGCACATATCAAGAAGACATTTAACACTTGGCCAAGATATTTGAACTCTATATGATAGCCAAATACTCACTAACTAATATCAAATACAAGGTATATATGAATGTGGAACCAAGGGAGGATATGGGCATACTCAACTTAAGGACGGATACATATTCAGAGCAAGTACATATAAAATGTACAATAGAGCAAATAGGGATCTTGTGAGGTAACATTGTAGCCTAACACAATGGGAATAATAACCAATAAAGGGAACATATGAACATGTGGAAATATGAAATATATGATGGAATAGACAATTGAAGCAAGTTGGCAAGATATGGGTAGATTGTAAATCCAACATATAATATGTGTACCATGTGTAATCTAGGATCATTTTGATTTATATAAGGGGAATACATGCCAAGGGTACTTTGACGATGAAACAAGTTTAAACCTTGCATGCTAATACTTGGTAGAGTAAGCACGTACATTTTACTAATAAACTCATATTAGAGTACTCACTTTAATGCTCTAGGGAGTAGGAACTGCAACTATGGATCAGTCACTACCAAGGAAACTTAGAAAGCTTACTTTGTAATACAAGTGTTGGATTCATGCCAAAGAAATAGGAAATCGAATAGCCTTACATACCTTACTTTTTTACCAATACAACTATCATGTTTCAGCCTCCCTTTAAGGTATTTATCTACAATATAATTCATGATTGAACTAATGTTAGCAGCTAATCACATTACTGGCCTCGTAAAACATTAGCTAAACACCTGACGGACAGTAGGACCATCCAATCTTACACAAATGGTAAATCACCACACCTTTCTTCTATACATTAATACAACTTCATACATCCTTTGCCAAGATACCCAAGCTGCCCCCAACAATAATATACATAAGGCAACTACTATTAATCCCCAAAAATCCCTCAACATAATAGGAGAATATTGAACTCAAGGATTCATCACAGTCCATGAGTTATTGACAAATATATACAAAATTCTCCACCCCAAACCTGTATTTAAAGAGGAAATAAAATGGGCAGTAGCCTTACCTTAATTTCTGGAAATTTATCCTCTAAACTTATACTTCAAGAACTTAAACTCTCCTTCAAACTTTTACTTGAAAAGGGGGACAATATTCAAGAACCCTAAGGTGTTTTAGGGCTGTTGTGTTAAGCCAAGAAAGACTAAGAGAGAAACTAAATAAATCTGAAATTTTGCAAGTTAACAATGAAACAAAAGATCTGATCTTTATCCCTTAAAAAAGGAGGTGCATAGGCCAACTTTATTGGCCAATTTTGGGCCATATATTGTCAAGTAGGTGATCCATCTACTTGGACTTTCCACTTGGGCCTTTTTGGACTTAAAAATATTGGGCATTGGCTGTCCATTTTCCCATTATTCTTCTAATCAACTTGCGCCAGATTAATGCAAGTAGGTGGTAGTGTACTTGGCCCAATAACATGGTCAAAAGAGTCTTAGTAGGTGATGCACCTACTTGGTCCTTTGGGCTGGTCAATAAGTCAAAGTAGGTGATGCACCTACTTGTCACCAATTAGCTTAGTTAAGTCAAGCAAGCACCTCAATATTGTATTCCATTTATAGACCTTAATACCTTCAAATTAACTTAAAACTTATATACACTATGTCACTTTAAACTTTAGACTCAAATACCAACTTATGATCTCAAGTTTAAATACTTCCATCGATGTCAACTTAATCGGGTCACATCAAAATCTACGGACAGTTCACTTTAAACCTATTCTATTGTCACTAGTCGCATAGGAAACCGAGTCCATAACTATACCACAAGGCAAATTATAAATGTCATATAAATAGAAATAGCACACATAGAATACGGGGTGTTACAGGTTGTGTCCGACTTAGTTGAAGAAGAATGTCATACGACGATGCTCCATGATAATATGGATATCTCAAGGCTCATGGTATACCCTTAACAAATTGAGGAGTCAAAACTCAAGAAGAGGAATAGAGAGGTAAAGAGAGCAAGAACTGGTGAGGGGAAATTTTCTAGGTCTGACAAGGTTTAAACAAAGATTCTCCAACTAAGGCTCCTCTAGTGCTCCTCCAAGGGTCAACAAGGATAGGGATTTCAACCCTAAACCTCAAGGGGGTAATAGTTGTAGTTCTTATGTTGCTATGCCTAATTGTGCAAAATGTGGGACAAGGCATGATAGCAAGTGTCTTGTTGGTAACGATGGGTGTTTGAGTTGTGGGAAGGTTGGCCACAAGAAGAGATATTTTCCAATGCTCAAGACTAAGGGAAGGGAGGATAAATGAGCTCCTCCAAGCTGTTCCAACTCCAATGCTCAAAAGCAAAACCGCTTTTATGCTCTTCAATCCTAAGGTAACCAAGAGAGCTCTCCGGATGTGGTGACAGGTATGTTACAAGCCTTTTCTATTGATGTATATGCCTTGTTAGATCATGGTGCTACCTTGTCCTTTGTGACACCCTTTGTGGCTATTAAGTTTGAAATACTCCCCGAAGTATTAGTAGAACCTTTTTCGGTCTCTACCCCGGTTGGTGACTCGGTAATGGCTAAGAGGGTTTATAGAAGTTGTCCCATTTCCTTATCTCATAGAGTTACTTTGGTGGATTTAGTGGAGTTAGACATGTTAGACTTGGATGTAATTTTGGGCATGGATTGGTTGCATGCATGTTATGCCTCTATCAATTGTAGGACTCGGGTGGTTAGGTTCCAATTTCCAAATGAGCCTATTTTAGAATGGAAGGGGGGAAATTCTATGCCTAGAGGTCAATTTGTGTCCTACCTCAAAGCTAGGAAGATGATCTCAAAAGGGTGTATTTACCATCTTGTTAGGGTGAGGGATGTTGAATTTGAAACCCCTTCTCTAGAGTCAGTTCCAATAGTTAATGAGTTTTCGAAAGTTTTTCCCGATGATTTGCCCGGTATTCCTCCCGAGCGGGAAATAGATTTTGCTATTGACCTTCTCCCGCATACGCAACCTATCTTCATTCCTCCCTATAGAATGGCTCCGACAGATTTAAAGGAGTCGAAAGATCAACTAAAGGATTTGCTAGACAAGGGGTTTAATCAACCAAATATCTCTCCATGGGGTGCTCCGGTGTTGTTTGTTAAGAAAAAGGATGGGTCTCTTAGGATGTGCATTGATTATCATCAATGAATAAAGTGACCATTAAAAACAAGTATCCCCTTCCAAGAATTGATGACTTGTTTGACCAATTTCAAGGGGCTAGTTATTTCTCTAAGATTGATCTTTGTTCGGGTTATCACCCATTGAGGGTGAGAGGAATTGATATTCCAAAGAAGACCTTTCGAACTTGATATGGTCACTATGAATTTCTAGTAATGTCATTTGGTTTGACTAACGCTGCAGCGGCGTTCATAGACTTAATGAATAGGGTCTTCTGACAATATCTTGGCATGTTTGTGATAGTGTTTATCCATGATATTTTGATATATTCAAGGAGTGAGAATGAGCATGTTGACCATTTGAGGGTTGTATTGCAAGTTCTTAAACCATCAACTTCTTGCAAAGTTTAGCAAGTGCGAGTTTTGGTTAAGGTCTGTAGCATTCCTTGGTCATATTGTGTCAAGTAAGGGTATCGAGGTAGATCCAAAGAAGAAGGATGCGGTCTAGAGTTGGCCTAGACCTCTAAATCCTTATGACATTAGAAGTTTCTTGGGTTTGGCTGGTTACTATAGGAGGTTTGTTGAGGGGTTTTCCTGCATTGCTTCTCCGTTGACGGCTTTGACTCAAAAGAAGGCTAATTCGAGTGGTCGGAAGCTTGTGAGAAGAGTTTTCAAGAATTGAAAGATAGACTTACTTCCGCTCCGGTGTTGACCTTACCGGATGGCACAGATGGTTTCCTAGTGTATTGTGATGCCTTTAGGGTAGGGTTGGGATGTGTACTTATGCAACATGGTAAGGTGATTGTCTATGCTTCAAGGCAACTCAAAGTCCATGAGAAGAATTATCCAACCCATGACCATGAATTAGCGGCGGTTGTATTGGCCTTAAAAATATGGAGGAATTATCTATATGGGGAGCATGTTTATGTGTTCACTGATCACAAGAGTCTACAATATGTGTTTAGTAAAAAGGACTTGAATCTCTGACAAAGAAGGTGGCTAGAACTCTTGAAGGATTATGACATGAGTGTCCTTTACCACCCCGGCAAAGCTAATATGGTAGCAGATTCTCTTAGTAGATTGTCCATGGGTAGTGTGGCTCATGTAGAGGACGAAATGAAAGAATTGGTTTGTGATGTGCATAGGTTGCCCCAGTTAGGTGTCCAACTTGTGGATTCCACCAAGGGTGGTGTCATAGTCCATAATGGTTCCGAATCATCCTGTGTGATGGATGTGAAGTCTAAGCAAGACCTTGACCCTATATTAGTTGGGTTCAAAGAGTCAGTACACAAAAAGTCTGTTGAGGCTTTCTCCCAAGGGGGAGATGGATTGCTTAGGTACTAAAGTCAGTTATGTGTTTCGGATGTTGCTGGTTTGAGGGAGAAAATTCTAGAAGAAGCTCATAGTTCTCGGTATTCTATTCATCCGGGAACCACCAAGATGTACTGTGATCTACGGGAAGTCTATTGGTGGAATGGCATGAAGAGAGATACTGCGGGGTTTGTAGCCAAATGTCCAAATTGTCAACAAGTTAAGGTTGAACATCAAAGGTCGGGAGGCTCATTACAAGCTATACCGGTTCCCACTTGGAAGTGGGAAGAGATTAATATGGATTTTATTATGGGTTTTCCTCGTACCCGAAGGTAACATGATTCTATTTGGGTCATTATAGATAGGATGACAAAATCATCCCACTTCATTACCATCAAGGTTTCTTTTTCGGCGGAAGATTTTGTCAAGTTGTATATCAAGGAGATAGTGAAGTTGCATGGGGTTCCTTTGTCTATTATTTCGGATAAGGGTACTCCATTTACTTCACACTTTTGGAAGTCATTCCAAAAAGGGCTTGATACTAAGGTTAAGCTTAGCACGGCTTTTCATCTCCAAACAGATGGCCAAGCGGAACGTACAATCCAAACATTAGAAGATATGTTGAGGGCATGTGTTATAGACTTCAAGGGTAATTGGGATAACCGCTTGCCATTAATAGAGTTTTCCTACAACAATAGTTATCATTCAAGTATCAATATGGCTCCTTTTGAAGCTTTGTATGGTAGGAGATACAGGTCTCCGGTTGGTTGGTTTGAGGTAGGTGAAATTGCTCTTATTGGTCCTGAATTGGTTTATGAAGCTATTGAGAAGGTCCAACTCATTTGAGAGAGGTTGAGAACGGCCCAAAGTCGGCAAAAATCTTATGCCGATATAGAAGGAGGGATTTAGAATTTGAAGTTAATGATTGGTTCTATTTGAAAATCTCACCTATGAAAGGCGTGATGAGGTTTGGCAAGAAGGGGAAACTTAGTCCATGGTATGTTGGCCCATACCAAATTTTGAAGCGTATTGGGAATGTTGCCTATGAGATAGATTTTCCAAATGAGTTGGCTCCGGTTCATCCGGTATTTCATGTTTCCATGCTTAAGAAATGTATTGGAGATCCATTATTCCCCTAGAAGGGTTGGGGGTTTATGAGAGTCTTTCTTCTGAGGAAGTCCCAGTAGAAATCATAGATCGGCAAGTCAAGAGGTAGAGAAATAAGGAAATAGCTTCGATAAAAGTTTTATAGAGAAATCAATTAGTTGAGGGCGCTACTTGGGAGGCCGAGGCCGATATGAAGTCCTGAGTTTTAGTGTTTTGGCAGTAGTTCCTCTTGGTTTTTAGTGTTTTGGGAGTCATGTGGGTTATATGTGTTTTACCATGGTTTCCTTATGTTATGCATGTTCTTGATGAAAATCATATTTAGTAAGAGAGTGAGTTTTCATGATTGATGTATTCCTCGTGTTGTTGTGCATTTAGTATGAGTTGCCTATTTGACTTCATGAGATGAGTTGATGAACATGCTTTAGTATGCTTTTGAGAGTAATTGCATATTGGCTCAATGATGTAGTGTTGATCATGCTCTCAGGTGGAGAAGGTAGTTCCTCCTATGAATATGATAAATGTTGAGTTTCATGCATAATGGGTTGTTAGATGTAGTTCCTACTTCTTTGTGTTGCATTGAATATGTATGAGATGGAGTGGATGTTTCCTCCTTTAAATTGTGCATTATTTTGATGTTGCATGCATGATGGGCTGCTAGTCTTGAGTCTTTAACCCCGTAAGGTGTCTAGATCGTCTTTCAAGGATGAATGTTCTCAAGTGGGAGATATTGTAACACCCCAGAAAGTCTTTAAGCTAAACTAGGGCTAAATGCGAGGGTTAACGTCAATGAAAAAGGGGCAAGGGCATATCATACATTGAACTAGACAAAGGAAAACATTGAGGCTGCCTTGATCCACTTGGCGATGGGAAGTACCATCTCCCAAGTTACTTGGCGATTAGCCAAGTGGGCCACCATCGCCTATTGAGCAGCCCCCCCCCCCCCCTTGGCCTAGCTACTGGAATATTGGGCGAGCTGGGTAGGGGCTCGCCAACCCGGTTGGCGCATCGCCCAAACACCCTCCACATCGCTTAGTAAGCTAGCTCCATGAGGGAGCATTCTTGGAAAATTTGGCCGACCAAGGGTCCACTTGGCGAGTCGCCAAGTGCCCTTGGTGAGCTAAAGCGGGTAAGTTGGCAACTTTTAAGTGGGAGTCTTAGGGGTCTTTGGTTATTTTCCCTAAATTGAAACTACATTGTTTTACTCTTTCCCTAATAAAGTATATAAGCTTTTTAGACTCAAAATTCCCCAAATTAAGTCATTCTCCCAAGAAATTCATGTATCATTACCCTGATGATATAACAAAATAAAAGCTTCCCCTATCTCGCATGATAAAGCAAAGAGAAAAGAAAGATAGAGAAAAGATAGAATTGAACAACTGTACAAGCATCTTTTGTGCATACGGCTCTACAAGAAAATTGACCCCCCTCCTTTCTATTGAAGAAAGAGAAAATAAAATCTATTCCAAAAAATAAAACCT
This sequence comes from Solanum microdontum, assembly GCA_036250385.1. Classification (NCBI taxonomy): domain Eukaryota; kingdom Viridiplantae; phylum Streptophyta; class Magnoliopsida; order Solanales; family Solanaceae; genus Solanum; species Solanum microdontum. The sequence goes on from JAJONQ010057268.1 coordinate 9,269, forward strand.
CCAAAGTTCATCTTCTACACAAAATTTCTCTCTCTAGAACTCAAGGAAGAATAAGAGTAAAATTGGAGCTAGGGCTTGAAGAAACAAAGCTTTTTCACTCAATTTCTTTGTAGAATCAAAACTAAGGTATGGTAGTCCGAATAATCTTCATCCATGGAGTCCCTCCAAACTCAACTTCAAAACTAGTGATTTCTCCAAAAGTTAGGGTTTGACTTCAATCTTGTGGGTTCTTTCAAAAAACGTTTTTAATAGTTGATTTATGATGTATTATGAGTGAATTGATGATTTATGATGAATTCCCCCAAGAACCCATGAAATCCCCAATTTTCCCGATTTGGATCCTATGATGTGAATTGTTCATTATAGAAGGATAATATGAGATTATGATTGTTATAATTGGGTTACTTGAATTATGTTATCATCCATGTCTAAGGTAGTGATTCTAGATGTGTTGATGGATTATGATTATGATCTATTTGTTGTTGTGTTGGAATGTTATCCTCATGAACACACTTGTGTATGAAGATGATATGATGTGAAAGGTTTGTCACATGCAGTGATTCTAAAGTTGGAAGACTAGTCTCACCTATTGAATCTATGATCTTTAGTATAAATTATGTTGGATGAAGCGTCAAGACATTCTTTCACGAATAAGAACTTAAGTCAAGACTTAATATGTAATCTATGGGAATTAATGCCTATCACCGAGTGGATTTGAATATGAGATGGAAGCTTATATGATAGTTGAGTCTGGCTTTCCAAGTATATATCTCATGAGATGGAAACATTCTACCTTAGTTGAGTCCGGGTTTCTAGTAGCAATCTCCATATCCCATGACAATGTGCCCACATAGGTCTTTAGCTAGTGGATCCACCTAAGCTAAGAGTATGGTTCTACCTTAGGCAAGTAGAACAACCCCTTTTCGATGTGGGGTAGTCACCGAATTCCATGTTAGCTCACATGGTCTATGTCGGTTAAGGTTTATTCCCACTAGCACAATAATATGAACAAGAGTATGAAATATAGACTATGGTTACTTAAGGAGTTTTATTTGGTGTGAGTGGGATTATGGGATCTCATTCATGCATTGCACAAGTAGGCTTTGAGGGTATCTATGGTATGTTCTTTTTATGATTTGATGACCTATGAGTTGATTATGCTTATGAGTTGTGTTGTACCACTATCTTTAAAATGATGCTTTCACTTAGCAAATTGCATACATCCAACTAAAATGTCCTTTTTAGAATGTTTTCAAGGTTTTCACGCATGACTATCATACTTAGTGCATTTTTGTACTAACCCATATTTTCCTACATTTTTTCCAAGTGTAGGGTCAGGTTCTCAAGGTGGTCCCCATCGTGGCAAAAGCTTGGAATTGATCTTTCTCCTTGCTAGTTGGTGAGTCCTCATGGTTTGAGGACGGATGTTGTCATTTAGTAGTTTCATTCTTGTACTTTCACTTTTGGACTATATTCTTTAGGCTGTGACCCTATTTTGATTGAAGAATTGTAATAGATGGCTAATTGAGACAAGTCTAGACTTCCACTTTCCTTTATGAAACTTTTGGACTTAAATGCGTTTTTACTCTTTGTTGTTCTTTACTTATGTTATGATATGCTAAGTGGCTTACATGGTTCCTTTCGGGGTTTTATGTGCCATGTTACGTCTAGGGGGTACCCTTGGGTCGTGACATGCGTGCTGCACCTATTCTCCATCTATTGGTTGGTACTTTTTTTTTTATATGATCCATCATCTTGATGCTTGGTAGGTCAGACTCCTTCAACAACTTCTTCTTGTCTCGTAACACGTCCTTGCTCTTGTGCTTGAAAGGCACTTAAGAGCTTTGTTAGTGTAATACTAGACAAGTCTTTGGTATGTTCTAAGGTTATAATGGTCGTCTCAAATCTTTCAGGTACCGTTACAAGGATTTTCTCAACGATCCTTGAATCGTTAAAAGTGGAACCCAACAATTTGATGTGATTGAATATGTTAAGAAGTCAATCAGAGTATTCCTTAATGGTTTCACTATCCTCCATCCTTTACAGCTCAAACTCATGTACCAAATTCAGCACTTGCATCCATCAAATTCTTTCATATCCTTCATACTCAGTCTTAAGATAATCACATACCTCTTTTGTCGAATTTAGAGACATGATGCGAGTGGAGACGGTGGATGAAATTTCAGAAAATAAACACGCATTTGCCTTTGATTTCCTAATTTTTCTTTCTTGGTGAGTTTTAATTTGTGTCATCGTCGGATTGTTTCTCAAGAGAGCAATGATGTATTCATCTTCTACAGTGCCTCTTAGAGATCCAAAGCTTCCAAATATGCCTGCATTCTAACAATCCAGATTTGATAATTTTCTCAACCAAAAGTTGGTGGTGTCATTGAAGAAAAATATGATTCTCCGTTCATAGCATTCACAAAATCTGATTGGCACGCACACACACAGGTCCGTTAAGAAATAAAGCTCCTGATACCAATTGAAGGTTTTAAAACTATTAACCTAAATAAGATGTCTAAGGAAAATCAAAGATTATGGCAGAACAAAAAAGACGAGAGAGAGAAAAGAATAGAAGCAGATGAAGAAGTTTTTTATTAATGCTTCATTTTACATGTATAAGAACCTAGAATGAAAAAAAAATACACAGCCTAGCAGTTCACTAACTAACTCCTAAATAATAGGAACACATGACTAACGACTTATTGACTAAGTCTTACTTAAAATAAAAGTAGTAAAACTATATTTACTGCAGTTCAAAAGCAGATTCCTAACAATAGAGAATTACATCAATTAGTTGAAAATCTAAAAGATACAATTGATTTATTTTCTTTAGAAAGTGTACTGCTTAGTCCAAGATGTATCAAATGATCATGCCACAAAATTCTAATGACAAAATATCATGCTACAAATTAAAGAAGATAACATTAAGAGTATATACCTCTATAAGAAACATATGACAACAGTTTAACACAATATTGTTATATTACATAATGAGATTATTCCTATTTCACATATGATTTTAAAAAAAATAGGAGTTTGTAGCTACTATTGAGCAACAAACTCAATATTAAGAAAATAGTTCGTACCAAATAGTCTTATATAATGCTCCCATTACCCCAATATTTGTTTTACTCTCTCCCATTTCCCGAACATCCCCTAGCATCAACATTTTTATTTATTTCTATTTGTTTGCTAGTATTTTATCATCAAATTTTTCAGGATTGATCAGATGAAAAAGATTTTAACATCAATTGTATTTATTCAACCAATATGAATACATGAAATAGAAGCTTTGAGAAAGTATAAGATCACATGGCAGGCTTTTAGAGCTAAATCTAGTAAAATAATTTTTAATGTTAAACTTATAATCATTATCCAAGAACAATCACTAATGTCATAATCAATAATTGTCCATTATCAATAAACAAAACAAAACAACGAAAAAAATTATTTTTTGCCCTGAGATCTTAGCCTTTGATATCACTGTCACACCCCTTTTTCGCACAGCAAAAGGGTTTTTCCAATTTAAGTGACGGTATTAATTAGAGATTATTTTAATTTTCAGAGTTGTCATTTGGAATTGATTTATGGTGTTCCAAGTCACCTTTTTGTTTTTAATCCCTAATCAAAAGGAAATGACTCTTTATTATTTGATCTGAGAACTAGAAATTCGGGTAAGAAATTTTGTTAACCGAGGGGAAGGTATTAGGCATCCCTCGAGTCCCGTGATTCTAGCACGATTGCTTTTATTGACTTATACTTGACATATTTTTTTATTTTTTTTTGGTATGTTATAATGTGCCATGATTTATTCACTTTTTTTATTGTTGAACTTTTATTAATCTCAAATCGGATGCATAACTGCATTCTCGATATTTGACATATAAATAGCTTAAGAGCATAACTGATTTCTTCTCTCGAGTGCATCACCTAATTTTCTCTGTCCACAATTTTAGTTTAAATTTAATGAAAGTTAATTACTAACAATTATTTCGTCAAGGTGCATCACTACATCCTTGAATTTCTTTTAAGGTTTCAAAAAAGATGTGTAACCACGTTCTTAATTGAGACAAATATTTTTTTAAAAGGTGTATAAAAGTTTGTTTAACGTTAAAAATAATATTTTCCTTTATAAATCTAAAACAGCTTATTCAAAGCGAATCATTATTATTAACTCCGACTAAATTTGTATACGGTCCAACAAGTTAAATTTACATAGTAAACAAAAAAATGGTATAACTTCTGATATAAGCTCCTTTAGATTAAGATTTGGAAATGCTAACACCAATAGAAATTGTATACAAATAGTAATTCAATTAATGATTCAACCTATCTTAAGCCAAAAATTATTATTTTAAGTAAAACAAAACTCAACGTACTAACTCTAAATCCTTAATTAATTTCTCATATTCAATGAAATTCTACATTACGTTAACTAAAAACTTATTTAAAGCATCAAAATTGTACAACAATAAATAACAACAAATATATTTAATTCCAAATTCATTTCAATCAAATTATGAATGAAACAAAACCATACAAAAAAACAAGTGCCATAAAATTACATCACACTCCATAAAAAAAATTAAAGGGATAAGGTAAAGTTGAACCTTAAATGAAGAAATAAGAACCGCAAAATCTTGACCGGAGCTCGAATAGAACGCTAACAAATCTTTTTTTTGGCTTGGATGTGTGTTGTATTTTTGTTGTTGTAGTAGTTGGAAGAAAATTAAAATGTTTGGATGTTGTTCTCTTTTCCTGTACTTATGTACGTGGGTTGTATACAAATGGGTGTGTGTGGGTATTTTGGTATTGCTTTCTTTTTTTGTATGTTTTTTTTTGTGTGTGTTGCATGTGTGTATATCTTTATGTCACGACCCAAAACGAGTTATGAGTGGCACCCACATTTAACCTTCTAGGTGGGCGAACCAACGAATTCAACCCCAACATATATTTATTGTACAACTTATGAAATACAAACAATAATGAGGAAGCTCAAATTTTATTAATATATGAAACACAAATCCAATAAAGTATATTAACTATCGTTTCCCGAAAGCTCAAAGTCATCACGCCAAGGACATCTAATCTTCAAATACTAAGTCTAAGAGTATTAACGACACCAAAATAAAAGAATAAAGTAGTCTATATCCGAAAACTTAGGACATCATGCCATGACCGAGAGAATTCAACACGAGCTAGAATGAATAACTCACCCTGGAACCTGAGGTGCTGGAGACTAGCTAGAACCGAGGGCAAGTCGAAGTTGTTAGTACACTCGCTGCACTCCATAAAATGAAAACAAAGAAAAACACAAGTAGGGCTCAATACAAGGCAACATGTACTGAGTAGATATCATCGGCCAACTCAAAATAGGAACTGTTATACATAAAGTAATAACATGAAATAAACTATAGCACTTAGCAAGTGACACGCAACAAACAACATGAACAAGTGACAACAACACTGAGGTAATTACGTAATTAGTCACAATATCAAACAAACACACACGAGGACTCATGCCTCCATACCACGCTCATCTGGGAAATGGGTTCTTTGAGATTGAGTACATTAAGTTAATTCAATATGTTTTTCTTTAACATTACCATGTCGGAACGTGACACCCGATTCAATAATATCGTGTTGGAACATGACATCTAATCCAATAATACCGTATCGGAACATGACATTCGATCCAGTAATACTGTGTCGAAATGTGACACTCGATCCAATAATATCGTGTCGAAACGTGACACTCAATCCAATAATATCGTTAATTTATCATTTATTATCATCACTTTTCACTTCCTTAACAATATTCCATCAAGCCTTCTTCATTCAAGGCATCACTTTGATAGAGAAGGTTCAAGATTATAAATTTCACGGTCTCAGGATTTCAGACCAATCACAAACAACACATAGATTATTCAAACCACACAATCAAGTACATAGAGAACTTCACAATATCAGTCAATGAATATCAATCACTATTGAGAGTCTATATATCACATAGAATAAACCATAATCTACCTCCACCGAAGAACCGAATTCAGGCAAGTTACTTCTTTAATGCTTCTCCTTTCCTCAATGCCTCCGAACGTTCCCAATCTATCAAGTATGCATAAATTATAAGTTAACGAGTCTATAGGCACCCATGTTACTATCTATCTAGTCTAGACCCAAAGCTCACCCAATTTTATAATCAATTTCCTAAAATGCATGCCTAAGGGTAAATCCTATTCCTCCAATGAGCATACCTCTAATGGAATTCATATGATATAATACACCTAGTATTTAGTTACTCATCTTAATATACCAAAAATTCATTTATAATAAGATAATTGAAATAATCTTAGGGTTGAATATTGCGAACTCAATTCCTCACTGTGATACTCAAATCACAGCACTACCTGTACATCTATATACTTACTACTAAAAGTAGCATACTGATGCCAACAGAATGCAATATCCCATGAAATCACTAACCACTAATATTTGTTAATAATTCCCACTGGAACAGCATTCGCTCCCCAATTGTAAAGTCTAACACCCCAAATAGATTTTGAAACTTTGTTCTTCCCAAACCAACATATAGAAAAACATTAATCAAAAATTGATATACACTAAGATATGGATTAATCGTCTTAATGTTTTACCTGAAGCACTCGCGACTTTCCTTCATTCAACGTCGCTCTCTGTAATTCTCTTCTTCCCCTCTTTTCTTTTCTTCTTCTACAGATTATTTATTACCCTAATTATTATATGACTAATTATAAATATGGTAAAAGTGGCCCACTACTAATGTTAATGTTATCTTCTTTAACCACCAACTAAATTAATTATAAAAACTGCCCCACTAATTTCATAATTGTAGTTACGAATAGTCCAAAATACCCATTTTGAATCTATCAAAAGAGTCTTTTATGAAATAAAAAACTCTAATACTCAAAACGATCAAATGGGTCGTTACACTTTATGTGGTCTTTTTTCTTCTTCATTTTTGGATGGTGTAGTGTAGTATATGTAGGACAGGGGTATGTGGGTGTACGTGGGAGTGGGGGCAGTATATGGGTGAGTGTGAGGGAGTTGTGGGATTGAAAATGGGGTGAGGGTAGATGTAGTGGGGTAGTGTGGGTAGATTTAGGTTATTATATTTTTTTAAATTAAACATATATATATAAATATTAGATGAGTCTTTTATGAAATAAAAATCTCTAGTACTCAAAACGACCAAATGGGTCGTTACATTAGATACCAATTTAGCCATCGTTCACCCTCGAACGATCAAAAGAAGGCGAGGGTAATAAAGGGTACCTGAATCGATAAAAAGTATGGTATCTTTCATGCATATCAGCCTCACTCTCCCAAGTGGAATCTTCAACCAGTCGATTCTTCCACTGAACCTTGATATATGCAATCTCTTTTTATCTCAATTTGTGGTCCTCCCTATCTACAATAGCTGTCGACTCCTCCTCATAAAATAGATTCTCATCAAGCAGGACCGAGTCCTAATGAATAAAGTAGTTTCACTCACCATGATGTTCCTTCAACATAGACACATAAAACACTGGGTGCACTTCTAATAATCTTGGAGGCATATCCAATTCATAGGCAACCTGTCCCACGCACTTAAAAATTTCAAACGGCCCAATATACCTCGGACTAAGGTTACCTTGCTTATGAAATCTCATTACACCCTTCATGGGTGAAACCTTTAACAACACTTACTCAATCTTGATAAACACCATGTCCCTGACCTTCCGATCTTCATACTCTTTATGTCTACTTTGACCTGTTAGAAGCTTTTCCTAAATGAATTTTCACATTCTCTAACGATTTCCTCGGAAGATCAGTATCCTAGGGTCTCACCTCATATGCATCAAACCAACCAATGGGAGATCTACATCTCCTCTCATACAAAGCCTCAAATGGGGCCATATCAATACTCGAGTGATAATTGTTGTTTTATGTAAACTCAACTAATAACAAAACTATTCCCAATAACCACCAAAGTTAATCATACACACGTCTGCAACATGTTCTCAAGGACCTTGACACAACCATCAGGACGAATCTTTTCTCACATAATCATGATAAAATCCTGAATCAATATTGGTTATAACCAGAAGTGAACCTAAACCAACCACCACAAACTCATAATGCACAAACTATCACAAATCTTATCTATATTTCCTGCTCACAATATAAACTTTCCATGAGCTTAAGTTATAAAAATTTGATCTGTAGACATCAAATACTCATCAAGGAAGAATCAAACTTATCTAACCCAACAAAGGAATGATCAAGTAACCACCAATCGAGTGATACACCAAAGCATAGAGAACCTCTAACAACACTGTCGAAATGCTAAATTAGCAGTTATGATTATAAATAATCCTGTCGAAATGCTAAATTAACAGTTGTGATTATAAATAATCCTTAAAAATGGTAGAACTAGATCCAATGGTCCCTAATTCAACCACACATAATCGGAACATGAACTTGATGAATAGATGAATATTAAAACTGTCGGACAACTGCAAATATTCATGGTAGCTCTTCTATAAATTCTCATAAGTAAGGTGGTACATGTAGAACCACTGGAATATTTTGATAACTCCAAGACACCACTAAATATGTCATCTGAGATAACCAAATCTGCCCAAACATCCTATCCAACCAAGAGGACATCGCAGGATTGGTACACCCGATCCACCACTAGGGATCAACCCACAAAAATGAAAATACGTGTGAGCATAACTAGTGAATCATACTCCAAATCATGTCTAGAACGAAATAGGTGGTCACATAAGAATGTACGGAACCAAGGTTGAATAACACTAAATGTTTTCTCTAAAGATCCCATATCAAACATTTTCATTTAGTTGACTCCATTTGATTTTAGCTACCCACAATCCATCGGTCTGATCCCCATTACGATCGTACCTATACTCTATTTATCAAACTCCATATACTCTTCACATCATTCCACCGAAGCTCACATTCTTAATACTAACACCCATCATAACCATTTCGGCCATTATCTTACTCTAAACCAGCACTTTTAAGTGGATTTCTGCCTTAGGTCCTTTAACAATCAAAACTAACAAACATGATGACCCAAATCATGCATAAGTCCTTCCAAATGCTCAATACCCGATGCAATCGATCATTTCTTACCTTACAAATTCATACCTTGACAAAATATATCACTACGAATGTAGACTTACAATGAAAAAAAATTAAATGGTGAATCCAACTGTGTAACTCAATCCCCTTATCTATCAACATTAGCTCATACCTTGAAGATTATTATTAATTCAAGTATCTTAGCTTATCATTGATCGCCTCTCCATTGACCTTACCATATCCGTTGCTAAAAATTCAACCGTACTCATTACCAAACTCAAAACCACAAAAGAACTTATCGTCACACTCAAGATGAATGTCTGTACACTACTTTCTCAAGTCTTATCCAATAGTTTTTAACCAATATGAAGATTCCATGATGCTATTACCATAGCCAGAGCAAAAAAGATGAAACCACGTGTCTCTAAACCTAATTATCAACCCCTCTATAGATACCTCTTTAGTCCTTGGAATTAGAGAAATTATTCTTGCTCTCACCTCCTTCTGAAGGCTACATTATACCCCACTAATTTTAATTTTCCTTATGACTCTAGCTCTTTTAAATTCTATTAGAGTGGAGTCCCAACATCTCCTAAAACTTTCCATATAACCACATTACTCAACAAATAGTATAAAAGCAAAACCTTGAATACTTGCAAGTCATTATTACTATATAAAATTAGTTTAACCAATAATATTTAATATATAGTTGCATCTCAATCACAATCCATCACGAACTCTTATTACCATCATGCACAGTTAGCCCTTGACATCACCACAAAGTCAACATTTTCCTCGACATGACACCTCTAACTCAATTATACCAATCAAACCCCAAAGGACTAACTCAATTTTATACACACTTTCTTACTAAAATATTCAATTGCTTTCACCCAAGTATACTCACTGGGACTTTCTTTACCCATAATCTAGTCATTCCAGTATTAATCAACTCTTTTGGAGCTTAAGATAAGGTCACCAGTACTCCCTTAGAATCCTCAAGATACACTTCAAAATCTAAATGCATTAATACCGTACCAAAGATCCACCACTAAAATCTTCCTTAAGACAATGCTCAACCCAAACATCCGTAGTAACACATTAGTTGGTTTCTCAAATGTAAATGCAACACCGAATCTCATTATCTGAACATGTCATATAACTGATAATTCCTTAAGTAATTAGTATTCATGCATGACAATCAATGTATTTGTTTCCATATAACACTAGAACCACACCGTAAAAGTCTATTAGATCCATCACATATCACACCTATCGTGAAGATCGTACCTGAATAGCCCACACATTTCTACCCATTGAATAACTATAAAACATTATCAAATCCATTGTGTCTCTAACCCAAGAGATTTACAGTCTTTCTTAGATCAGGTCGATAACAAAAGTAACACATTTAATAACTCTAACCAAGTAAGCATCGGTACTATTCTAATAGTCGTATCATGACCCTCTTTGATATACTCTCAATCTATGAAATAGTTGTAGAGATTCTAACCTCAATTTGGCGCAACATAATTTCATCATTCGCTAAGCAACCCATACATGTTATGACAACTTTACTAACTATATTTTCCAAAGTAATGAAGTTCATTATCTAGTCGTCCCTTACGAAACTTCTTGAATGTTGTTACATTGACAAAGTCATCTGGCTTCACCCCTCTACCTACATCACAAAATCAACCACTTCCTAAAAAGATTTTACTGAAGCAACCACCTATAAAGCTTGAATCTGCAAATCTGACCTCAATTCCTTTACAAAGCAGCGAATCAGCAAATCCTCTCTTCCAGACTGAAGCAAAGTTGAGTTGCATATTTGGATAAAGCACAAAAAATAGCCTCATAGGCTGCAAAAGATATATTCCGTTGCTCTATGTTCAGGAACTCATATCTCCTCATATCCCTCAAAGTCTGGGAATATACTTCTCCATGAAAAATCTAAAAAATGTTTCCCAAGTCATGGGTAGCACTACAACAAATTCAATTATCAGTGACAAATAATTTCGTCATTTATAAATCATATTTCGTCACTGAAAAACTTGTGAGACGAAAAATAATTCGTCACTCAGTTGTCACTAAATGTGTGTCTCTAAAAGTATACAAAGACGATTTAGTGCTTCGTCTCTAAAAGTATTATATTAACTACAGGAAGAAAAATCGTCTCCAAATGCTTAAATATTTGTGACAAATTTATTTGTAGTAAAAAATATATTTTTTTTGTAGATAATAGTATGTTTTGTCACTAAAAAGGCTATTACTACCGACAAAATTATATCGTCGCTAATTATTTTACTTCAATCAGTGACGATATCAGTTGTCTCTAAAGTTATATGCATTTCGTAGTTGAACAAAATTTAATTTCGTCACTAATGACTATATTTTATATACCAAAAATTATTTTGTTATTAAATGTATTAATTAGGGACAAATTTATTATTATAAAAAAA
>JAJONQ010057269.1:0-19356 GCA_036250385.1 Solanum microdontum
CTTTTTAGATGATTCCTTTATTGCTTTTTAGCATAGACTAGTGGATCCACTTAGTTGAGGAGTTTTATACCCCGGCAATGTATATGACAGTTCTGGCAACATGAGCTAGAAGTTGTATCATCACATAGTTTATAGTGATGGTTGTCGGTTAGAAAATCTCCCAAAATTGAGTTTACTTGTATTTTTGCATACAAACTGAGTTTACTTCTATTTTTGCATACAAACAGAGTTTATATTGTATTTTCTAATACACGGATTTGATATCTATTGTTTTAAAAGCATTTCTTTATATTTCATATTTATCACTACTTATATTGAAATGAGTTGAGTTCAGACGAGTTAAGTTTTTATTCATTTCCAGTTCAAGCTTATGTCTTGTTTTAGATTTCCCCTCACATGCTCGTACATTCTATGTTTTGACGCCATTTAGCATGTATCTTTTATGATGCAGATACATGCAACCATGATCAACATCCAGCACTTCGTTGATCAAGTTGAGCTCTAGAGTTGTTGGAGCCTCCTTGCTTCCGGAGGATCCCTTGTTTACTTTCAGTTATTTCATTTTGTTATTAGGATATCATGGGTCTTGTCCTGACGTGCATCTCAGTTAGTATAGGATTCATAGATAGATAGACATTAGTAGTTCATTAGTCTTTTTCATTTCCTTTGTTAAATGTTAAGACTTGAGTTACCTCTTTGGCCAGTGAATGTTTTTTTAAACATTATGACTAATCCCTTTTAGAGACATTGAGTAAAGTTTGCTTTTGAGTTCTTTTAAATGTTGAGTAAAGTCTTCCTCTGAGTATTAAGCCATTCCAAGGGTTCTCTTGGGGCCAGCAATGGTTCTCAAGTGCCGGCCAATTCCAGGGTGTAGGCTCGGGGCGTGACAATTTGCATCTTCTTTTATCTTATGTTTTCTTAGTTCAGTCACATTTGTGTGGTATTGGTATATCTCAGATGATTCTAATGTGTTTGGTGGAGGTCTGTTCAGTTGGTTAGGAAATGACATTAAAAGAAGGAGTTGGTAGCTAGTTTTAAGTTTTGGAGCGAAAGAAGTGACTTTGAGAGAATTCTTTTAACTTGAGTTCCATGATGACATTTCTCAATCTTAGTGAGTGTCTGAAATTGTGGCCGAGCATTTAGACCCACTAACCTCATCTTTTCAACCCTTTAGGCTTTTTCTTTTCCTTTACTTTTGAGGACGAAAGTCATTTTAGTAGTGGATGTTGTAATCACCATCAGGTCATTTCTTCTATTTTCAAATATATTTGCTTAGAGATTTCCTATAGCGACCTCAAGACATTTATGACCTACTGGGACTGATGGTTTGATCACTTCGTTGTTCATTTTGGTTTTATGCAAGTCTTCTTGTTTGGAAGTTTCTAAAGATTAGGTATTTGACTTTGGTCAAAACTTTAGGGGAACTTATTTTGTTAGCTCCAAAACGTCGATTTTGATCTAGAAGGACCTTTGTCTTGGGTCTCAAGACTTTCAAATTCATTTCAAGAAACCTTGTGGCTTATGACTAAAATGGAGCTTTATGTGTGGCGCCCACTTTTTGCTGAGGCAACTTGTGTTTGAAGTTTCAACATCTCCATTGAGTGTGGAATGTCAAACTCTATCGAGTAGCATAGTTTTTTTTTTGCATAAACATGGTTTTGATTGAATCACAAGCACCTAATTAGAGTATTTCAAATTTCCAAAAGTTTAGTTGTTCTAGCCCTTGCTGGTGCATCTCGGACTAGGTCCCACGTTCACGGATAATGTTCAAGGTCGACCCTCACATTAGCTGACCAAGTTCAGGCATTCACAGACCATGTTCCTGCATTCCCAGAGAATGGTCAAGCTAAACTTCACGCTCCCAAATTTGGCCTTAAGCTATATCATACTAATATGGGTATTGTTCTTCTCGTAGTTATAATTATTTTAGGATGTTTATAGTATTGTCGCTTTTGAAGGACGTGGAGAAGAGGTGGGCAACTCATGGACAGTTTGAGTTTGTAGTTTGACTTCTAGGTAGGCTACAGTCTCTGAATTTTTAGATTGTGTACTATGAGATAATTCTTAGTATATATTGCATGTAGGTTGGGTATGTATATTAAGGGTTTGGGATTTCTTTCTTAGTCCTATTTTCTTGATTCCTGTTGCTCCCAATTGCACAAGCAAGTGTATGTGGTTGTGTAGGTAGTATAGTTCCTTTTAGAAATGAGTTATCGTACCCAAGGGACTTACGATCAATTTATATTCACTAACTTAATCCAACAATTCAACAAAAGTATCTTCAAAAGAGTTTATATATTGTTTATTACTACTACGACTAAGTCAAGAAATAAAGTCACTAATGCGAGCGACTTGAAATTGATGTTTTAAACAAGTAAGAGATAATTCCAGGGCTCCAGTATGCATTGGAGTTCATGTATTGTATCTCAAGTGATGAACTAATTTAGGTTATCAAGTTACTGATTTACAGGGTTGATTTTATGATCATGGTCTCCCGACCTCTAATCACCTAATCTAATTGGCTTTTTAGCTACATCGTTGAGTAGGGATAGACGGTACTAATTGGTGAGCATTTATATTTCATCTTGTGTCGTAACCAAGCTAGGTGTTCGTTTGGGCGTCACTCCTAAACATAAATCAACTCAATTTAATAGAAGATCAAACTTTCTATAATATTTGGTCTATCTACCTTAGTGTCTCTTGAATTTAAGAGTAGACAAGAGATTTATTTCTATGGTGATCAAGAATGAAATACTAAAAAAAGGAAATAGAAGTAACTTAAAACCAATAACGATGAATTAATTCAAAACCATTGACACTCAACAATCATTCGTAGCTACAGACCAGAACAAGGGCGTTTAGCAACTCATAATATTCAAAAATTGCAAAACAACATTGTTCATGCAATTTTCAAAATAAATAAAGAGTTAGAGCATTGAAACCTATTAAAAAATATTAATCCTTGCTCTTGCAAACGAATAAGAAGTTGAACCCCCACAAAATAGCCCTAGGGTCCTATTTAAGGAATCCTAATTAAATCATTTTTTGCCAAAAGTGTCGGTCAGGCCTTCAGGTAGTGCGCTAGAATCGCGGTTGGCAGGCTAGGGCATCGTGCTGCATGTGTGCAAAAATGAGGCCCCAGTCGATCTTGGCCTAGCGCGTGGCTCCTCCATCACGCCAATGAGGCTAGGGCGTCGTGCCAAGCTGTTCTCTGGCGTCGGTTTTTCATCCTTGATTCCTTTGCTCTCATGATTCAATTATTCCTTTTAAGAACCCTGTAAAATGGCTAATCATGTATATTAGTATGCAGTCATCGCAATCTAAGTCAAAACGTGCAAGTTAGATTAGCGAATGTCCTTAAACTCACGTTAAAGATAGGTAATTCACAATAATAGGGCATATAAATATGCCTAAGTCAGCACCCCACACTTAAACATTTGTTAGTCCTTGAACAAACTCTACACTATCAACTCACATTCTTACCCTTTGGACTGAACACCCCGCTTTACAATCGGCCAAACATCTTTAACCGTGATTTTGTGGTACACACTTTATGCAATAATTCACAATTTTAGGTCATCATTATAGTTTAACAATCAACAATTCACAACCTCTATGAATGACTATTTTCCTATAATTCTGGGCTAATGCAACTTAAGTATAAATCACACAAAACAAGAGTATGCACCAAACATGCATCATGAATGCCCTCACCATTTTATGTATAGCCTTTCTCGCACACAAACATCATTGTATTTCAACAAAAGGCTCATTTTTCAAAATTTACTCTCACACTCACAATTGAAAGTTCGACATATCCTAACATGCCATAAGCTTGCCCTTAGAGTACGTTAATTTTCACAAAGTAATCAAGAGGACTTGCATTTGGTTGTAATGTTACCTTAAGTTAAGGGAGGATACATTTGGGTAAAATTAGTGACTCACCGTTCCTAATGCACATGTTTTGATTTTCTTGGTAACATTCACCACTTTTTGTTCCATTTGGTACACTTCAATGACTATTTTTCCACTTGTACTTTAAACCTTGCCCTCTCTTCCACTTAAGCCCTTATTTCTACAAATAGCTTCTTATTTTATTTAATTTCCATTTTTTTATGTACTAGTTTCTGGGCACGTGAATCCCATATTATTCAATATAAACTTTCAAAAATAACATAAATAATAATAAAATGTGTGATGAATAGGACAATTTTAAAAAAATACAAGCTTGAAATAAATAAAATTTAATCTATTTATTGTGTACTCACGTCCACAAACAACTCACAAACACAGAAATATAATGAGCACAAGAAATAAACGAAAACCAAAAATATAATATGGTGATGAAAACATTATGCATGGTGAGAGGAAGCAGAAACAAATACAAATTAAAACTTGCCCAAAATAACTTGTTTCTCTGCATTTATAAATAACTATTACAAATATATATTCAGCAAAAGTAAGGAAGATAGTGACAAGAAAATGAGCGATAAAGAGAAAAGATGGAGGAACTCACCATCTAAATATATTTATATTTTTCTCTTCAATTAATTCATCACCTAAAAAATTTATGCCCCTTACACTTCCAAGATAAATTATTTGACAAATCAAATAAAATTTTAGTTTCAAAAGCCTAAAATTAAATGGACATATATACCCAATTGATATCCAAAGAGAACTACTTAAAGGCTATGTATTGGCCGATATCCAAAGAGAACTACTTAAGAGTTATGAGGTGCAGTACAAAGAAAGTCTTGCAAGTGCCTGGAATTAAATGGACATTTCCACCCATTGTTTTCACCATTTCCTCTTACATAGTGCATTAAGTATTACTTTTGGATAAAAAACTAAGGGTGTGAATAAAAGGGATTCTGCTAAATTAAGTGGGTTAGAACCAAAAAATCAAGGCTAAAATGCTCAATGGGGCTATACTAGGGATATTTTTTCTTTGGAGGCACACAAAAGGATTTAAACTTGGCTACTCAAAGAAACTACTCAATCATATTGAATAAAGTACACAAGTTACTTATTTGGAAAACTTGGGTCAAGTTATAGATGTTATTCAATGCGAAAACTAAGAAAGTACTCCCCATGGCATCACAACACATATAAGAACACGTTCAGTTGTAGCATGCTCATATAAATGGCATTATGGTGTTTCCACATATTTAAGGTCATATTTATTTATTTTTCATTTAGAGTCAAAAAAGATATTATGTTTATTTTAAAGGTTACCATCTCAATATTGCAAATCAAAGTGTTACAATCCATGACATCTGGCAACCTATCAAGAAAAGGTTTGAAGTACCCAAAAAGGTCGGTTTCATACTCCTCAACTCCTAGTGACTAATTTTCCCTTAAGACGATCGTCATCCATCCATCATTGGGAATTGTCACTCTTATAACGACTCTAAGACTCAACAATAATAAGCTAACTATTCCTAGTAGGTTCAATGAGACTATCCTCAGGAAAGTACTGAAAACAAAAGACGAGGAACCCTCCTAAAAATAAAAAGACTCAATAAAGCAATAAACTACATACAATAAAGTTCAACTTCCACCCCACACTTAAATAAAGCACTGTCCTCAGTGGGTAAAGCAAAACAAAGTGAGGAGTGAAAGAAAACTCCATGTCGGCCTCCGATCCACGTGTTTCAAATTATCGAGTTGCCACGTGGAAAAATCTACAACCATTAAGGTTGCATCACCATCACCATCACCATCACCCATATCGATTTCATCATCTCCGAGGCCAACATCATTCGACTCATCCTCCGTCGATCCATCTTCATCATCAGTAGGGGTATCATCATTATCAATGGGTTCATGGAATGTCGGGCCCAACTGAAACCTGTACATCGCGCTATCCGTCAATGAGTAATGATCTGCCAATGCCGCTATTTCATCCTTAGTCACCGGACGACCAAAAATCTGCAGTTGCAACTTGGTTATCCCATACATGCGCCCCATCAAAATATCATCCCGGGCTTGCTATCTGCGGTAGACAACACTTTCCCGTGACATTGACCATGTCCGTTAGTATTCGTAACATCAACCAAGTGGCACACCAAGTGAGGTACACGAGGAGGAAAGACATCATGAATTTCATTCTCAATTTCTAACACTCGGAGGTACCTAGTGAGTAGGCTACCAAAGCAAAAACGCCATCGTTTATTTGTCCAACACTTGAGCATATTCTGCCTCAAAATCGCCCTTTTATTCATTGACAGCCCCTTCATAAGTCGGTAGACCAGCACAACTCTCTCCCTAGTGACCTCACTCGTATGCTTTCAGGACAATAAGGTACTAGAAACAATCTTCAACCATACTCGTGCCTTTATGTTCAAATGGGCATAACGAAGAATCGAATGTCGACCTGTATCTCTAATTCTATCCTACCTAGAAACAGAGTTCACCCCACAAAAAGTATGTTGAATATCCCTATAAGGGGTTTGTTCTATCATGGCTAAATACTCATAATGCTCTCAATTAGGGGAACCCAAAAGTTCAGTCAACGCTTCTATCAAAAATTGCACACGATTGTTACTAGTACGACCTTGGTTCCATCTTACATGGTTCTTATTCCAATTAGCATAGAATTCTCACACAAGAATTAAATTACACTCACCTTGATCTACGAAGATAAACTGCAGTCCCAAAGCAATAACTTGAGCGTTAATGTGAGGAAATTCTGCTAGCAATGGCCCTTCGTTAACATATTAATCCCCCATGTACTTATCCTCTTATTGACAGTCATACCACTCCTCACCATAGTGGATAACCTCTTGCTTCCCAAATTTTGGAGGTGGAAAGTCGGTAGGTGCTTGACTAAAATTTCCGGAAGCCGCCCCTTTTCTACTCCGCTTAGTACCCGTGCCACTAGCAACATTTTTGCCTTTGGGAGCCATCTTTACACCCATATAAGGAATAAATGAAGAAGGAATGGAAAAAAAATGGGGAAGAATAAGGGGAGGGGGTTGGGTGGGTAGTGGGGGTGGGGGTGGGTTTTGTGGTTTTGAATTTTCTTGGAATTTTGTGATTTTTTTATAGTTGGGTGTGCAAAAAAAGTGGATGGGAGATGGTTTTAGGAAGGAGTAGTGGGGGAATTTGGGATTCGGGGAAGAAAGTGGGTGGAGAATTGAAGAAAATTTGGAAAATTTAGAGAGAAATTGGGTAGATGGGCCGTAAGAGAGAAAGGTTTAGGAAAAGTGGGATGAATTTGGGTGGGTGGAACTTTAAAAGTATGTTTGTGAGGTGGGTCCCATGAAAGAAACTTTCTTCAGGAATTTCCACCACTTTTTGGGCTTGGCGCGATCGGGGTGGCACACCAGTAGTGTGTCCAAAACCTCTCCCAGTTGTTTCCCTGGTGACGCGAGGTGCCTGTTCTGCACCTGCTCCTATGACGCGACACGTCTATGTTGCATGTGGAAGTTGCATTTTGTCGTGGCGTGGCACGTTGGAGGCATAGGGCGCTGCCGCTGCGCCTGGAACAAACCTTAATCATTTGGCTGCTAGTGTGGCGCACTTGTTCTGCTTTCTAGCACATTTGGTATTCTTTTCTCGTGGTATGTTTTTCGATAACATACGCATCAACCACACTACGTAACAAAATAATGGTGGGTTGCCTCAGCCCTAGCGCCCTTGTTTTGATCTGGAGACGACTCATATTTTTGTATTTTCCTTTATAGTTCCTAGCTCTTACACACAAAAAATCAACGTAACTAAAATCCTAAATATTAATAAACTAAAAAGAAGAAAAGTTTCACTAAATCCTAGAAACTTGAAACTCAGCTAAAAATTTGAAATTATGTAAAACTAACTTCCTATTACATATTTTTCACGGGTTACCTCGCGTGAAGAGTCTGGTTTAACGTCGAGGCTCAAGAGATTCTCGATCGCGATCCGTATCGACTCCAAAGTAGTGCTTGACCCTTTTTCCCATTCACCAAGAAGGACGAGCCATTTTTACCTTTAAATTATACAACACCATGTTGTTTCATCCTCAACACTTCGAAGGGTCCACTCCATTTAGACCTTAGTTTCCCAGGGAAAAACTTAAATCTACAGTTAAAAAGTAGTACCTTTTCGCCCGAAGTGAAAGTGCAATAAATTATGTGCATGTCATACGATCTCTTGGTTTTCTCTTTCTGTAGTTTAGAATTCTCTTAAACATGAATCCTAAACTCCTCAAGTTCATGCAATTGATCCATTCGCTTTTTACCCGCCAGCTCGGGGTCAAGATTTAGCTTCTTAATTGCCCAATACACTTGGTTCACTAATTCCGCCAGAAGATGGCATTCATTGTTGAACACCATGTGACAGGAGAAGTCTGTATAGATGTTTTATATGCAGTTCTATATGCCCATAACGCATCGTCATGCTTCTCAGACCAATCTTTTCTCTATGCATTCACTTTCTTCTACAAGAGTTGCTTCACCTCTCTATTCGACACTTCTATGACCACTTGTTTGAGGATGGTAAGCTGTAGAAACTTTATGTCGGATACCATACTTAGCAAGAAGATTCTTTACTAAATGGTTACGAAAAGTTTACCTCCTTCACTTATGATTTCCCTTGGAGTACCAAAGTGAGTGAAAATGTGCTTCTTGATAAATTTAATAACTACTCTTGAACCATTTGTGGGTAGAGCTACCGTTTCAACCCATTTGGACACATAATCAATAGCCACTAGAATATATTGGTTTCCACTAGATGGTGGGAAAGGACCCATGAAGTCAATACCCCACACATCAAATATTTCCACATCAAGAATGTTATTTAGTGGCATCTCAAGTCTTATTGATATAGTACCCAACCTTTGGCATTGATCACATCCATTCACATACGTAACAACATCATTACAGAAGGAGGGCCATAAGAAACTAGATTGCAGTACCTTGTGTGTCGTGTGCTCTCCTCCGTGGTGCCTTCCATATGGACTCGCATGCCAATTATCGAGCACTTGCTTAACCTCATATTTCGGAATGCATCGCCACACAACTCGAGGTACTCCTTGTTTGAACAAGAATGGTTCATCCCAGATGTAGAACTTAACATCATTAGTTAGCTTTTTTTTTTGTTAGGTAGTTAAACCTGGAGTATACACTCCATTCACTAACAAATTCACTATATCATCGTACCAAGGCACTTGAGAGATATCCAATGCCATCAATTGTTAATCAAAAAACTCTTTACGTATTTGTTTCCCCTCATGTACGTGGGAAAAATCTTCTAACCTGGACAAATGATCAGCTATTTGGTTATCAGTACCCTTTCGATATTTTATCTCAAGGTCAAATTCTTGGAGAAGCAATATCCACCAAAGTAGACTTGGCTTGGTATACTTCTTATTGAATAGGTACCTAATAGCTGCATGGTCAGCATAAACAATTACCTTGTTACCTACCGAATATGATCTGAACTTGTCGAAGGCGAATACCAGAGCCAACATCTCCTTCTCAATCACCGTGTAACTATCTTAAGCAGAATCAAGGGCCTTACTCGCATAGTAGATTAAATGGAACAATTTATATTTTCTTTGTCCCTACACTGAACACACTGCTACATCACTTGCATCACACATGAGTTCAAATGGTAACTTACTGTTAGGAACAATCAAGGTTAGAGCTTCCATTAAGTTCCACTTCAACACCTCAAAATCCTTCAAATACATCTCATCAAACTCAAATTTCACCTCCTTCACTAAGAGACTACACATGGGTCTTGCAATCTTGGTAAAATCCTTGATGAATATCCGGTAACAACCCGCATGTCCCAGGAAACTTCACACCCCTTTTACAGAAATAAGAGAGGGCAATTTTTCAATCACTTCCACCTAGGTTTTATCTAGTTCTTGTCCATGCTTTGACACATTGTGACCCAATACTATGCCTTCTCAAACCAAGAGGTGACAGTTCTCCCAGTTGAGCACTAAGTTAGTATCTTCACATCTAGCTGGTACTTTATCAAGGTTTCGGAGACATACCTCAAAATACTTCAAAAAGACAAAGAAATCATCAATAAAAACCTCTACAAAGTCCACCATCATATCATGAAAAATGGCCATCCTTCACCTTTGAAAAGTCACCGGTATATTGCAAAGTCCAAATGGCATGCATTTGGAAGCATATGTACCATAAGGACAAGTGAATGTGATATTCTCTTGATCTTCGGGTGAAATCAAAATTTGATTATATCTCTCATACCCATCCAAGAATCAATAGTACTCCGGCCCTGCTAAATGGTCAAGTATCTAATCAATGAAAGGGACAAAATAATGATCTTTTCCTGTGACATCATTTAGCTTCTGGTAATCCATGCAGATTCTCAATCTGGTGACGATTCTAGCGGGAATCAACTTATTTTTATCATTCTACACCACCGTCATACCACCCTTATTTGGTACACAATACACAAGAATTACCCACTTACTATTGGAAATTGGGTACACAATTTCAGCATCTAACCACTTAATCACTTCTTTCTCACCATTTCTTTCATCAAGGGATTCAGTCTATGTTGATGTTGTGCACTTGTCTTGTGATCCTCCTCCATATAGATTTTGTGCATACATAACCCTGGACTAATCCTATGAATATCATCCATCTGTCATCTTATATCTCTCTTCCTCTGATTCTAGATTCTCAATGTCGCATTGACCTATGTTTCAGATAATTCTACAGAAAGTATTACAAGTAAGGTTTCATTGTTACCCAAATGTGTGCACCTTTGGTGAGGAGGCAGAGATCTGAAGTCCAATTTAGGTGCTTCTTTGATTGAGGGCTTGGGTGGAGGCCCCAATTCGCGATTCAATGATTCCACCATACCTCTTTGTATTCCCACTACTGAAAGTTAAAGCAAGCCGCCATCTCTTGAGCTTCCGTATTTCCATTTATGTCATTTCCCACCAATACTCTTTCCAAAAAATCCTCGAAAGCAATACATTGTGACTCTACTGCTAGATCCACAACATTAAATGGCCAACAGCTCTTCATAGACAGAAGGTAATTTCACAGCGCGATGGACATCAAACACTTCAACCTTTTCATATGCTCTCATAGTTAACTACCTAGCTGTTACATCAATCAATGCTCGACCCGTGGCTAAGAATGGATGCCCCAAAGTAAATGTAACTTCTAGATCAGGTTGAAAATTAAGGACTACAAAGTCCACCGGAAAAATCAACTGTCCCACTTGCACCAACACATCTTCTACTACCCCTTCTGGCCTCGCAATGGATCAATCCGCAAGTTATAGAATGACTATGGTTGGTTTTGGACTCCCTAACCCAAGTTTCTTGTATAAAGATGTCGGCATGAGATTTATGCTAGAACCCAAATCACATAAATCTCAGGCGTGGATACTTTGTTCAATTGTAATTTTCACAGTGAATCTACCCGGATCGTTCAACTTCATGGGTAGTCTATTCTGAATTTGAGAACTATACTCCTCAGTAAGTGCTACCATTTCATACTTTGTTAGCCTCCCCTTGTTTGCCACTATCTCCTTCACATACTTGGCATACTTAGAAATTTCCTGTAAAATATCAACCAAAGGCTGGTTGATGTGAACTTGTTTAAGGAGAGAGAGAAACATACCATAGCATTCATCTTCATTCTTCTTTTTGAAATTTTGTGGAAAAGGAGGAGGTGGTTTCATTTGAGGAATAGTCTTCTCAACATTGGAGTTCTTTACCACCTGTTATTGTTTTTTCTCTGCACTCACTACCTCGGTATCTCTCTTCTTTAAATCTAGTTCTTCTATTTATAGCCCACTTCTGGTACTTACTGGATTCAATTGCTCCGGGTTGGGCTTAATGTCCCAGGGCAAACCTTGTCGTGGACGCAGGTTGAGCGAATTAGCTACTTATGCAACTTGTTTTTTTAGACTGATCTATGGCATTTGGATGTTCCTGATGTTCTCATCCTACTTATCTATCCTTGCATAAATTTTTGCATTCTCAGCACTGTTCTAACCGATTTCTGCCATAATCTTTTGGAACAACTCTTAATTAGTTAATCCCTCTTTCCGTGCACTTTTGTTTCCACCTTGGCAATTATTTTGATACTGCTTCCTATGTCCTTGTCCTCAGTATTGGTTGGACTCTTGCGCTTGATTTTGGTTCAGGTATTAATTTCCACCCCATGAGAAGTTGGGATGGTTTCTCCAATCGGAGTTGTAAGTGTTACCATAATTCTACGTTCCTCCACCTCTTTGCGCATTTCCCACATAATCACGGAGTTCAAATTTGCTTCACAAAATTCAGTTGCATGGTCTCCACTACCACAAACTCCACACCAAACCACAGATTGTTGTATAGCATTCACCGGTGCTTGTTGATTTAGTGCAATTTTCTTGAACTACATAGTTATTTTATGGTTCATTGCATCTAATTTAGAATTTATAGCAGTAGGTTGATCCACATCTAGGATTCTTGGAGACCTTTGTGTCGTGGTCCTTGGTATCTCCCCATTCCACTTGGGGTTTCCCTTTGAGAGTTTTAGTATGATGTCAAATAGCTCCTCATGGGTCTTTGCTAAAGCTTGTCTACCTGCTGCACCATTAAGAAGCACTCATGCATTATAACGAAGACCTTCAAAGAAAGTGTGAGCGAGTACCTCATTTGTCTGGTAGTGATGTGGACAAGCATTTAACTTTTTCTTAAATAGAGCCGATACTTGATACATATCTTCTCCATTTTTCTGCTTAAAGCTCAGAATTTCAATCCTCAACGTTGCAGTTTTGCCCGATGGAAAGAATTGACTCAAGAACCTTTTTGCTAGATAATCACATGTAGTGATGGAATTTGGTGGCTCTGTATCTAACTACTGCCTCGATTCTCCCACTAATAAAAGTGGTAAATAAGTCAACCTCATATATTTCGATGAGACCCTATGTGTAATGTATGTATCGCTTATATCCAGAAAGTTCCTTATATGAACTTAGGGATCCTCGTGAGGGCCACTAGTAAATTGCCCCACCGAGTGGATGAGTTGCACCATATACTTGATGCCACATTGGCTGTGAGTGGGACTGCTACATCACGGACTGGTCTTGTCGGTATAACTGGGTACCTCTTGTCCTTCGTTATTAATGTTTTCCATGTGGTTACCCTTAATGTTTTACGGGAGACCGAGTCACAATTCTTACTGATGTCCTTTATTTGCCAGCTTTCTTCGTAGTCGAAGATCTCTTTCAGATTTGCGTCTGGGTCAACAAGAGCTCCTTTGCGAGTCAGACATAAGAACCAAGTGCCTGTAGTACAAAAGAGCTAAAAGCAAGTTGTTAACACTTGAACGATCTAATTGTAGACTTAATAAAATTAAATATAAACTAATTCCTAAGTCCCAGGAGCGCAAAAAATATGTTGCTCCCAATCACCCACACAAGTGTACGTGGTCTCATCAGTACTATAGTTCCTTTAAGAAACGAATTAGTGTACCCAAGGGACTTACGATCAATTTGTATTCACTAACCTAATTCCACAATTCAACAAAAGTATTTTAAAAAGATTTTAGACATTATTTATGACTACTAAGACTAGGTCAAGAAATAAAGTAAATAATGATGCTTATCGTGACCAACGACACTAACCTACGGTATGAGTGTCTACGATCGCCGATAGTATAGTAACCCAACTAAAGGTTGGGGTCGTGTCCCAAGGGAGTGGTTTTGAGAATTGATAGAAAAATAAAATTTAGCTGTAACTAGACATATCTAAAAACATTAACGATTAAAAACATAGTAAATTAAAGGGGGTGACACGAAAGTGTCAAATATGAATTGGGGGTTTTGTCACCAGTAGTAATAATAGCAAAAATTAATAAGAGAATCAATTATGGATAAATATTCTTGGGGTGTGACCGCAATACAAGTTGAGATAACTCATTGGTTACATGCTTTCAATAGGAAATTTGCAACATAATAGTGACTAGGCTAAGCTATTTATGGAAATAAGTTCCCTCTCGGGCAACTTACCCCATTTCAAATGGGTTCCTCTCGGACACCCATTTGCCGCATGAAGACTAGCCTGTGCCTTACCCCACTCACTCTCTCGAGCTAAGTGTTAGGATATGGGACTAGGGCTCACCCTCTCGGGCTGAACCTCATATCGACCCACTCCTTAGGCCATCAGTCTAATGGTCTTGGTTTTGCGACCTCCCTCTCGGGAAAGCCGAAAACACATGGGTGGTTTTGTATTTACAACTACAAACCCATTATATAACCACAACCACTAGGTTAAATCACCATTAAAATACATCTACCCTATCAGCAAGCAAGACCCAACAACAATATCAACATATATTTGGTAAATCACACCCAAGAATGGGGGTTTTTAGCCACACATCAAGAAGTAAAAAAATACACCTAAAATGATACTAAAATCAAATGGGTATAAGATATTAAACCTTGATTTAAGCAAAGAATGAACAATGCAGAAGACCCACTTCAAACTTGTGGAAGATGAAATCCTTCTCTCTTCAAGTCTCCCACAAAACCCTCTCCAAACTTGAGAGAAAATATATAAAAATATACTATTCTATTCTGAAAAATAATAATAATTGTTCGGAACTTGTAAAATTAATAAAGAGTTTAGTATTTATAGCCATCAGAAATTAGTATAGGCGGATAGTTCGGCGAGGTTAGTCAAGACCGCTAAATGACTCGGCGACTCGCCCTTCTTCTATCTCATCGCCGTTGAGTGCTTGCCTACAACATCTTCACGTTCTGGACCATTGGGCGGTATAGTACTGCTTCACGAAAATATTCTGCGAAGCTCCGATTGCTCCTTTCATTGCCTTTTTGATCCTCTTTCTTCAGGGCTTCGCATACTAGAACAAAGGCCGGAGTTTGTCCTTTCGATGAATCGCCAAAGGTTCTTGGTGATGCTCATGCTTCAGCTTCTTCGTTCTTTTCAGCCTTTTTGTTCCTTTTTGCGCCTTAGTGTCCATGCTTCCTCTAAAACTTCAAATAACTTAAACATAATAGTTTTCATCAAATATTGAGACAAAATAAGCATTCGAGGATACTATTTCTATCAAAATAAAGCCCCAAATGAATCCAATTTGTGGACTCATCAACACCCCCAACTTAAACTTTTGCTTGTCCTCAAGCAAACTTGAGTTCAGCCGTTCAAAAAGGGTGTCTCAAACAGTGCTACACAAGACTCAATCATGACTACACACAACAAGACTCAATTTACTTATGTAAGGATCAATTGTGTACTAAAAGGTTCAAGTTGTGGCACACCATTACCAAAAATTCTCATGCTCACAATACTTACTATTTGTGCAAGTTCAAACTCAACAAAAAGTATCTAAATGCCCTCAAATGAAGAATGATTACATATTCACACACAAAGGTTAATCAATTCAAGATCAGGAATCAAATGCAACGCTCACACTAAAAAAAGAGGAACACAATGCATGTTTTCACCCATAGGCTTGCCTTTATTTTCCAATCGACTTTCAATTCGGCTTACTCAAGATCGAAAAGGTCTTTCTAAGGCTTGTAATGGGTCTCAGTCCAAAGGTATGGTCATTTAGGCTCAGTGACTTTTTCCTCATGAGTTGTGGTATTCTCAAGGCATTCCATTCTTTTTCTAGTGCTTCTAAGTCACCTTTTTATTCTCCTCCATGAATTGCTTGAAACCCGATTCCCCTCGTACTTTATTCCACATTTCATTTTTTTTAAAAATTGAATTGAAGGGGGTTCCATTTTTATGCAATGCCATGGGTTAAGGGGGACTTTTCTTTCACTTCTTGACTTCCCCTTTTCCCTTTCACCACACCCCAAACTTAGGCTTTTGGCCTAAGTTGGCTATTCGATAAACCACAACTCAAGAGGATTGTAGGTAGTGGTTCAAGTAAGGTCTAGGGTTCATCAAGGTTCTTCGAAAGAAAGGTAAGGCTCAAAGGGTGTTCAAAAGAGTTTCACACGCTCACGGGTAGGCCATAAAAGAGGTATATTGTCAAATTTGGCTCACACTCTTTAAAGTTGCCTAAGATCATCTCAAGACGACACCTTTCTAAATAAACCAGACTAACAGGGCAAATTCTATGTTTATTCATGCAAGATTAAAGGCAAGCTAATCACACAAGGCATCGATACTTAAGTTAAACAACACTACACACTTTCGCTAGTGTGCAGTGGTCATTACAAGAGAATCAATTTGATAAATGACTAATCACAACGAGATGCAACAAGTTCACATATTGTCTATGCAACTTCATTTGGCCTCATCGTAGTCGTACATTCATGTTCGTTCAATTGAGAGCACTATTCAAGTCATCGGTATTGATTGAAATCGACACTCACATTTTTGCAAAGAAGTAGCCACATTGAACTCATGAGGGGTGGCAAAAATGTGCGAAAAATTGAATTTTTTTTGGAAGGGTCAAAATCATTTGCAATTAGAAACAAAAGAGAGCCCAGAGCTCAAACATCCACAAAAGCAGTGTAAAAACAGTTATAAACAGAACAGCCCAGATATAAACACAAACACGAGTAAAAAGTAGCACACACAGGTGGGCCTCACCCCACCACAAATAAAAACATTTGTCCTCAAATACAGGTAATAAATATCCAAAGATTTGAAAGATAACTAAGAACAGAGAGGGATGTAAAGAGGGGATCCTGGCAATGCGATTGCTCCATCTGTCATGGCATCAGTATCTGGAGTGACCACCATAAGGACCAGCTCCTCTAGATCCCGTAGTAGGATACTTTGCTAAAGAAACTTGCACAACATGATTTATCATGATTTCTTCAATCTCGACTATGTCGTCCACTGTAGTTTCCTCAAATATCTCTTCGTCAGTTTCTGCTTCCAATTCAGGATCAACTATATGCTCTATTCCTTTTCCATGTCCTGCGGCAGTTTGAGGCATTTCGGGCACCTCTGTAACTTTCATTGTTCCAAAGATCATGGATATATCAGTGGACTTTAGGTAATCCAAATCTTTCATCAGCTCTGCAATGGTAGCCTTTACGGCTGTTACTTCCTCTGTGACTCCTTTATCGTGCTCACACACTAGTATTTTGGCCTCTAGAGCATCAATAGTAGTGGTCAGTGGTTTCACAGAATTGTCGAGGGCAGCCTGAATCATGCCTGGAATTGAGCTTTCTATGTTGGCAGTCTGACAATTAGAAGTTTGGGCAAGTTGTCCCATTCGGATCAAGGATGCCTAAGTGATTGGTTCACAGGGGGCAACAACAGCTATAGGTCCGGGTGCCGGAGTAGGCAACTATGCCTCTATAGGTCTATATCTAGTGGCCACAACTTCCTTCTGTCTCATTTCTGGTTAGTCTTTAAGATATTCGGCTTTGATCTTTCAGATACTGGTGGAGGCGGTGGCAGCCAATTCCATATCATTTGTTGCATCTCCAGACACCCGAGCTCTTTTGCATAATCAGTGATTAATACCGGGAAAGAGAGAGATGTCTGGCCCTGCTTTACACACATGGATTTAAGAGAAAATGATCTTCCCAAGATTTATCCTGGTTTTCTCCATGATGCATCCAAGACAAGTTGCATTAGCATGACGAAGGATTGATTCATTTTGTGATGGCATAACTGTGCTGCTGATGAATTCGAACCAGTATCATGTAGCTATGTTTAGATTTTTCTTCTCAATTAGAATTCCTTCTGCTAACAAATATAGGAGCATTATCATCTGAGACTAGCGGAGCTAGCCGCTTTTTCATTTCATCCAGCTGTCTTGATTAAGTGCTGACAGTGGTCATTAATCTTATAAGACATTTCCATAGCTATGTTCATACTCTCACTGTCACAGGCTACCTTCCTTCCTCTAAAAACCACGTGGTCAACTGCTTTAAAAGATGAGACTAGCCTTTTCCGTTGAGGTACTAATGCATTGTATGCATCATAGAACTCTCTAACCCAACTTGGTATGTAGGATCCACGATGTATTGTGAAGATTTGGAATTTGTGGTATTTCAGGCATTCCATCACTTCTGGATACCTATCATTAACCCCATTTATGAAAAGTCATTTCTCCTCAATGATCGTTCTCAGACCATCTGCCTTTGATCTATTCATTGATCCATGTTTGGGACCTTGTACTAGATGTGCCAGCACTAATGCTTGCCCTTGAGCTGGAGGAGTTGGACTAACTATCTTTTATTCGATATGGATGATGTATCCTTTTGGATTGTAACTCAGCCCTCCTTGCCTCTGTCTGGTAATCTTCATCAGAATCTGCACTCTCACTGTTATATGTGAGTGGCTTGGTGGTGTAGAAGCTTGTGCTGTCAGAGTTTGCGTCGGATAATTTGGAGGTTTTGCCTTTCCCCTTGCTTTTTGCAGTTGTGGTAGCCTTGCCCCTAGGTGGAGGTGTGTTTTCACTGATCAAAATTCCCTTTTACCTTCCTCTGGTTGATCGTGTGGTCATATCAGCAAAACGTTAGAGAGATTTAGTCAGTAATTACATTGTAGCACAAAATTACAGACAGAATCGCCAAATCTCTTGGGCGATCATGAATATGTCCGCCGAAAGTTACAAAGCCCATAGTGCTTAAGATATGAAATTAAAGGCTATTTAGGGCTAGTAGGCGAACCGCTGAGTCATTCGGTGAGCTCAATCTAGCTCGCAGACTGACTTAATGAGCCTGAGATTCTACTCACTTTTCAAAATCGATCTTACAAACCTCAAAAGTAAAATTAAACCATGCATTAATGAAATTTAGCCCAAACCCATAGCACCCATTCATGGTCAACACCCATTATGCATAGTTTTCCACATTTAGATTCAAGGTATGTAGAATGAAAAAATGAATTTGAACAGTAAAAGCAAATAGGCCCCAATTTACAAATCAGAAGCATATATTCGAAAACTTCTACTCATATCAGAGAGATCTAACACTTATCAATGGGCTCTTAGATTACAGATGAGATTGAACTATTCAAAAGTGAATGGAGGTTTTTTAGAAACTAACCTTTTTACTGAGTAAATAATATTGTAATGTTAGGCGGCAATGAAAATCTGAGTTCCAACCACTAATCCATGACTAAAGTACTACTTTAAGGTGAGAGAATGTAATGTTGTAATGTTGTCTCATGAGATGGAAACCTCCACGCTTAGTAAGTTAAGGTTAACTAGTAGTAATCTCCTTGTTCCATAACTATGTGCCCCCGTAGGTATTAGCTTAGTGGATCCACTAGATAACTATTATGTATGTAGGTCCTACCTTGGCAAGTAGTACCCTCTCTTTTCGGTGTGGGAGTAGAACACCGGATTCCATGTAGCTCACATGGTCTATGTCGGTTATGGCAATGTCTCCCGAAGGTTAAGAAATGAACTAAGATAAGATTATGAACTCTAGTCATGATTTCTT
>JAJONQ010057270.1:0-21723 GCA_036250385.1 Solanum microdontum
TAAAACAACACCTTTTTAAAAGTTTTAATACCATATAAAGTTATTAGAAATAAAATAAAATATACCCACTTCTTAATTTAACTAAAATTAATATTTACAAAAACGCCTCTTGCCTACATGGACCTACCAAATAAAACTAAGGCAAAGTCCAATTTTTATTTTGGAAAATTTCATAACTCCAATTTATGCTTAAACTTTAAAAATTCATACATTAGGCTCTAGTTTCACTTATCTATTTTTAGGGTCGCTACAGGATTGTCCTGCTAAACAGGGTCAATGAGGAAATGGTAGAGCTCAGTCCACAACTTCAGCGGCACGAGTAAGTCACCCGACTCAGCAAGGTAACTCTTCTGGTACAAGTGGTGGACAACGCCAAAACAGGCTCTATGCTCTCCATGATTAGGAAGATTCTCCTAATGTAGTCACTGGTACGTTACGAGTCTTTGATTTTGATGTTTATGCTTTGTTAGATCCAAGGGCTACTCTTTCCTTTGTAGCTCCTTATACAACAGTTATGTTTTATTTAGCCCAGAAACTCTCTCAGAACCTTTCTCAGTTTCTACTCCAGTCGGTGACCCAGTTATAGCTAGACGGGTATACAGAAATTGCCCTGTCACAGTCTCTCAGAATGTCACCTCAGCAGATCATGTAGAGTTAGAAATGGTAGACTTCGATGTCATTCTAGGCATGGATTGGTTACATTCCTGTTATGCTTGAGTCGATTGTAGAACTTGGATTGTTCGTTTTGAGTGTCCAGACGAACCAATCTTCGAATGGAAGGGTTGTAGCTTAGCGCCTATGGGTCGATTCATTTCATACCTTAATGCCAGAAAGATGATATCTAAGGGTTATATCTATCATCTAGTTTGGGTTATGGATTTGATGTTTGTGTAATCAAGACACAACTTCCAATGCAAGTGCCTACGATCGTACAATAGTTTAGTAACCCAACCAAGGGTTGGTATCGTCCCAAAAGAGTGGTTTTGAAAATTTATAGAAAAATAAAATTTAGTTCTAACTAGTCGCTGCTAAAGACATTAATGATTAAAAACATTGTAAATTAAAGGGGGACACAAGAATGTCAATTAACAAATGGTGGGTTTTGTCACAAGTAAGCTAAAATTTGCGAAATAACCAAGGAAATCTAACCAATGAGAGGGGGGTTCTTGGGATGTGACCGGAATACGGGTTAATCTAAATTATTGGGTACATGCTTTTGATAGAAAATTTATAGAATAATAGTGACTAGGCTAAGCTTTATGTGGGAATAAGTTTTCTTTCAAGAAACTTACCCCGTTTCAAATGGGTTCCTCTCGGACACCTACTTGCCGCATGAAGACCAGCCTATGTCTTACACCACTCAGTCTCTAAAGCTGAGTGTTAGGATATGGGACTAGGGTTCACTCACTCGAGTTGAACGTCATGTCGACCCACTCCTTAGGCCATCTATATAGTAGTCTTGGTTTTAGGACTTCTCTCTCGAGCAAGCCGAAAACACATAAATAAACTTGTATTTGCAACTACAAATTTTGTTTAAGTTCATCCATAACTACTAGACAAAATCACCATTAAACTACATCTAATCTGTCAACAAGCGAGACCCAACAATAAACTTAACCCACATTCGCTAAATCACACCCCAAGAATGGGGATTTTTAGCCACACATCAAGAGATAGAAATTTATACCTTCAATGATGTTGAAATCAAAAGGGTATGAAGCTTTAAGTCTCAATTTAGGCAAAGAGTGAAGAATCCCAGAAATCCACTTCCAAATTGAAAGAGATGAAGCCCTCTTCTTCTTCAAGTCTCCAAAACCCTTTCAAACTTAGAGTAAAAATATCAAAAGGTACTATTCTATGTGAAAACTATCACAATTGTTCGACTCTAAGTGAAAATTATAATAATTGTTCCACACTAAAACTAAAACTCTAACTAGTATTTATAGCTTTTATAGATTTATGCTGCAGCGGATCATTCGGCGTCGTTAGTCCGAATTGCTGATCAACTCGGCGACTCTCCCTTTGGTATAGTTCATCGCCGTCTTGCACCACCCTCAACATCGTCGTGCTCTGGGTTATTGGGTTACATGGTACTGCTTCGCAGAACTTCTCGGCGATGCGCAGTCTGCTTCTTTTTTCCACAGACTTGATCCTTTCCTTCAGAGATCAGCACACTGGAACAAAAGGTGAAGTAAGACTGTTCGGCGACTCGCCAAGTAGACTCCACGATCCTCAGGCCTTCAATTCTTCGTTCTTTTCAGTCCTTTCGTTTCTTTTTGCGATGTTTTGTCCATGCTTATCTTAAAACTTTATATACATGAAACTTAAGGGTTTTCATCAGATATATAGATAAAATAACCATTTGAGGACACCATTTCTATTAAAATATTGTCCTAAATGAGTTTAATTTGTGGACTCATCAATACCCCCAACTTAAGCTTTTGCTTTTCCTCAAGCAAACTCAAGTTTAGTCGTTCAAAAGGGGTGTCTCGAATAGTTCTATACAAGACTCAATCATAAATACACACAACAAGACTCAATTTACTTATGCAATGATCAAATGTGCACTCAAAGATTCAAGGTGTGACTCACTAATATCAATGAATCTCATGCTTACAGTACTTGCTTCAAATGCAAGTTGAAGCACAACTATAGTGTTCAAATGCCCTTACACAAAGGATTATTCCATATTCACACAATGGTTTCATAGTTTAAATCTTTGGAATCAGATGCAACGCTCACACTCACAAACAAGAACATAATACATAATTTCACCCATAGGTTTGCCTGTATTTTCCAATCAACATTTGTTTCATCTCACTCAAGATCAAAAAGGTCTTTTCAAGGCTTGTAATGGGGCTGAGTGCAAATGTATGGTCATTTAGGCTCAGTGAGTTTCATCCTCATGAAATGTTGTGCTCACAACACTTCCTTTCCTTTTCCTTCATCACTCTCTTTAGTGCTTATAAGTCATCCTATTATTCACTTTCAATGGATTGTTTGGGAACCCCGTTTCATTTTCAACTTTATTCCATAACTTTTCTTTTTCATTCTTTTTCTTTTTCTTTTCTGTCTTTTTTTTTTATAAGGAGGGGTTACATTTTCCTCAAAAGCATGGGTAGGAGGGAGTTTCTTGCACTTCTTGATTTACCTTCTCTTTTCACCACACCCCCAACTTATTCTTTTGGAATAAGTTGGCTATTCAACTAACCACAACTTCATGAGGATTATGGGTGATAGATAAACAAAGGTCATTGCTTTCATCAAGTTTCTTCCAAAGAAATGGAAAAGGCTCGGAGGGTGTTCAAAAGTGGTTCACACATTCACAGGGTAACTCACAAAAGAGGTATATGTCAAATTGCTTCACACTCTTCGAAGTTGCCTAAAATCATATCAAGAGATAGCATTACTTAGTTGATCGAACCAACAGGGCAAATTCTAGGATCTATCATGCAAAGTTCACAAGTAAGCTAATCACACTAGGCATTGACACTATCAGTCGAACAAGACTCCACACTTTTGCTAGTGTGCAATGATCATCACAAGAGACTCAATTCGATACTACGCTAGTCATAACGAGATGCAAAGAGTTCACATATTGTCTATGCAACTTCATTTGGCCTCATCGTTGCAGCGCATTCATGTTCATTCGATTGAGACCATTATTCAAGTCATTGGTATTGATTGGAATCGAGACTAAAATTTTTGCAAAAGAATACCCACATTCAAGAGCATATAAAGGGTGGCAAAAATTCAAAAAATTTCGAAAGGGGTCAAAATCATTTTTTAATTTAAAATAAAAGGAGCCGTAAGCTCAAACATACACAGAAAGTAGTATTTAACACAATTTTAAAAACAGAACAACCCAAATATATACACAAAACACGAACATCAAATAACACACAAAGGTGGGCCTAACCCCACCAATAAAAGTAATTTGTCCTCAAATGCAATTAACACAGAATCTGGAATGTAAAATAAGGAAAGACAGAGAGGGAAGTAAAAAGGGGATCCTTTCTAAGCAGTCACTCCATCTGTCTGGGCCTCAGTTCTCGATGTAGTACTCTAAATATGGGTATCAGTGCCCAAAGTCACTTTAGGGGGAACAGCGGTACCAAATTCACCAAGGTCTGTTGAGTGTGTGTTTACCAGAAAGATATGTGTCGGTTTGCAAAATCTCCTAGCCCTTGATGGAATATTAGGGTCTAGGGTAATGGTCTTCCTAGCAGAAGTGGGTCTTTTTCCCTTTCCTTTCCCAATAGTTGTGGTCAGTTTCAAAACTTTGCCTTTCGACGTAGCTGTCTCCTAATTTATCGCACTCCCTTTTGACTTCTCTTGGGCTGGTTGTAGTCTTTCCACATCTTTTGATTTAGTCATGTCTGCAAAGTCTTGAAGAGAAGTTAGAAAGTAAAAGCAAAGAAGAACTTATGAAGACAAACTCGCCAAAAAAGATGGCAAATTGCCGAATTTCTTACGGGAGCTAGATCATGCTTGCCAAAGGAATTAACTCTAAAACTGTGGCAAGAAGGCGAAAGGGGAACATATTTGGCGGGTCGCCGATAGTTTTTGTTGAACCAGGACAGGTCCACTGAAAGATTCAATGCATAAATGTTTAGGGGTGCAGATAAAAGGTGAAAGAGAAGACTTTCGGTGAGTCGCCAAATGCTTTCAACGAAATCAAGCTTCTCACCGAAAGTTACAAAATTAATCATTAAATATAGCATGAAATCAAAAGCAAGATAGGGATATTAGGCGAACCGCCGATTGGTTTAGCGAGCTCGCCCCAACTCGCCAAACGGCCCAACATGTCTATTTTCAACCCAACTTCTCGAATTCAACCCAACAACTCCTGATGCTTATCGTGATGAATGACACTACTTCTGATTCAAATGTACATGATTGTTGATAGTATAGTAACCCAACCAAGGGTTGGGACCGTCCTTAGTGAGTGGTTTCGAGAATTTATAGAAAAATAAAATTTAGTTCTAACTAGTCGTAGTTAAAGATATTAACGATTAGAAAGATTGTAGATTAAAGGGGGACACAAAAGTGTCAAATATCGAATAGGGGTTCTTTTCACAAGTAAGCTATAATTAGCGAAATCAACAAGAAAATCTAACAATGAGAGGGGGATTCTTGGGATGTGACCGAAATACAGGTTAATATAAATTATTGAGTACATACTTTCTATAGAGAATTTATAGAGTAATAGTGACTAGGCTAAGCTATACGTGGGAATAAATTCTCTCTCGAGCAACTTACATAGTTTCAAATGGGTTCCTCTCGGACACCCACTTGCCGCATGAAGACCATTCTACGCCTTTCCCCACTCACTCTCAGTGGCTGAGTCTTAGGATATGGGACTTGGGCTCACCCTCTTGGGCAGAACCTCATGTCGACCCACTCCTTAGGCCATCAGTCTAGCAGTCCTGGTTTCACGACGTCTCTTTCGAGCAAGCTAATAATACATGGGTGGACTTGTATTTGCAACTACAAACCCATTAAATTCGACCACAACTACTAGGTGAAATCACCATTAAACTACATTTAATCTATAAACAAGCAAGACCGAACAACAATATTAACCCATATTCGTTAAATCACACCCCAAGAATGGGGTTTTTATCCACACATCAAGAGATAGAAATTTATATCTCATTGAGCTTGCATTCAAATGGGTATAAAGATTTAAGTCTTGTTACAGGCCAAGAATGAAGAAATCAAGAGACCCAAGTCCAAATCCTTGGCGATGAAACCCTCTTCTTCTTCAAGTTTCCAAAACCCTCTGAAACTCAAAGCAAAATAAAAAGTACTATTCTATGTGAAAATTATAATAATTGTTTTTCACACTAAAAATCTGATACTAAGCTATAACTCTACATGAGTATATATAGTTTTTAAAAATTTGTTCTGCAGTGGACCATTCAACAACATTAGTCGGAATCGCCGATCAACTCAGTGATTCTCCATTTACTATAGTTTGTCGTTGTTTTGCACCATCCTTTTGCATCATCGTGCTCTCGGTCATTAGGCGACATAGTACTGCTTCACAGAACTTCTCGGCGTTACGTTGACTGCTTATTTCTTCTGCCGACTTGATTCTTTCCATCAAGGCGTAGCACACTGGAACAAAAGGCGAATGAGACACTTTGGCGACTCTCCAAGTGGACTCGGCGATCCTTAGACCTTCATTTTTTCATTCTTTTCAGTCTCTTCATTCCTTTGTGTGATGTAGTGTGCATGATTTCCTTAAAACTTCACATACCTGAGACTTAAGGGTTTTCATCAAATATTGAGATAAAATAAGCATTTGAGGACATAATTCCTATTAAAATATACCTCTAGATGAGTCCAATTTATGGACTCATCAACACCCCCAACTTAAACTTTTGCTTGTCCTCAAGCAAACTCAAGTTCAGCCGTTCAAAAATGGGGTCTCAAACACTGCTACAAAAGACTCAATCATGAATGCACACAACAAGACTCAATCTACTTATGCAAGGATCAATTGTGTACTCAAAGATTCAAGTTGTGACACACCATTACCAAAAATTCTCATGCTCACAATACTTGCTTCAAATGCAAGTTGAAGCTCAACTATTGTGTTCAAGTGCCCTCACACAAAGAATGATTCCATATTCACACAATGGTTTCACAGTTTAAAGCGTAGGAATCAGATGCAATACTCACTCTCACAAGGAATAACACAATGCTTTCTTTCACCCATAGGTTTGCCCGTATTTTCTAATCAATATTTGTTTCAGCTCCCTCAAGATCTAAAAGGTCTTTTTAAGGCTTGTAATGGGGCTGAGTGCAAAAGTATGGTCATTTAGGCTCATTGACTTTCATCCTCATGAAATTTGGTGCTCACAACATTTCCTTTCCTTTTCCTTCGTCATTTTCATTAGTGCATCATATGTCATCCTATTATTCGCTTCCCATGGATTGTTTGGGAACCCCATCTCTATTGTACTTTAGTCCATAACTTTCTTTTTCATTCCTTTGCTCTTCTTTTTCTTTTTCTTTTTCTTTTTCTTCTCTCTTTTCTCTTTTTTTATATGGAGGGGTTCCATTTTTCTTAAAACCATGGGTAAGAGGAGACTTTCCTTGCACTTCTTGACCTGTATCATTTCACCACATCCCCAACTTAGGCTTTTGGCCTAAGTTGGCTATTCAAATAACCACAACTCAAGAGGATTATAGGTAGTGGATCAAGAAAGGTTTAGTGTTCATCAAGTTTGTTCCAAAGAAAGGTAAGGCTTAAGGGGTGTTCAAGAGAGAATCACACACTCACAAGGTAGGTCACAAAAGAGGTATATGTCAAATTGGCTCACACTCATAGAAGTTGCCTAAGATCATATCAATAGATAGCATCACTTAGTTGACCGAACAAGGGGGTAAATTCTAGGATGTATCATGCATAGTTCACAAGTAAGCTTATCACACTAGGCATTGACACTATAAGTTAAACAAGACTCCACACTTTTGCTAGTGTGCAATGTTCATCACAAGAGAATCAATTTGATACAAGGGTAGTAATAATGAGATGCAAAGAGTTCAAATATTGTCTATGCAACTTCATTTGGCCTTATCTTAGCCGTGCATTCATGTTCGTTCGATTGTAAGCACTATTGAAGTCATCGGTTTTGATTGGAATTGAGACTCAAATTTTTGCTAAAGAACAACCATATTCAAGAGCATATAACGTGTGGTGAAAATGTTCAAGAAATTCAAAAAATTTTGAAAGGATCAAAATCATTTTACATTTTAAAATAAAAGGAGCCATAAGCACAAACATTCACGATAAGCATATAAAACAATTTAACCAGAATAACCCAAATATATACACAAAAACATAACTATCAACATAAAAGGTGTGGGCCTCACACCACCACAATTAAAAATTATTTGTCCTCAAATGCAAATAAAAGTATCAACAGTAAAAATATAATAAGACAGTGAGGGAGGTAAAGAAAGGTCATGTATATCAGTCTCTCTCTCTTTCGGGGTCTCAATAGCTGTTGTAGCAGTCTGTATATGGGCATCAGTGCCCAGAGTAGCCTCAGATGGGATATCAATGCCAGATCCACTAGGAGTTGTTGTGGACGTCTCAGTCGGTAATGTCTGGATCACCGGATCCACAGCCTTCTCTATAAGATCTGGCAAGTCTCTGAATATGCCCTCATCTCTACTCTCATGTGTCTCCTCAGCATGTACTGATATCAACTCCTCTTCGGTCTCTGCATCAGACTCTATATGTGCTTCGCCGTCCCCTTGTACATCTCTAGTAGTCTTAGGAGCATCCTCATCGTCTGCCCTCTCTAATAGTGAGGTGAAGTCAGTAGACTTAAGATAGTCTACGTCTTTCTTCTAACTTGCAATCTCAGCTTTTAAAGTTCACCTCAGAAACCTCCCCCTATCTGCTATTACAAATAATGACTCTCGCTGTTAGGGCATCAACAAAATTCTGAAGGGGGGTAAATGTTGCTAGTATGGCTCTGTCGATCATGTCTGCAACAAACCTCTCCAGTCGGGTAGCTCTTACATCCGCTGAATAGGCCAACTGTCCCATCTTCAATATCATAGCCTGAGAGATCCTGGCAGGCTAAGAGGATGAGTAAGCACCTGGAGCTTGTAAGGAAGAGGAAGAAACAGTGGGTATACCTGAAGGCTCAGAAGTCGGAGTAGGCAATGATTCCTCTACTGGTAATGAGTCAATATTGACCTCTGTAGAAGTGTCTGATGGAGCTACTTTCCTCCTGTCCACATCCTCTTGAGTCAATTTGGCCTTGATACGCCGGATGTCCGTGGAGGATGAAGGGATGACCTCTATATCATGCGCAGGATCTCGGGGTAGTCCGGTATGCCAGTATAGCTTAGTGATCAAAACTGGGAATGGCAGAGAGGTAAGTCTCTACTTGGCTCTCATAGCCATCTCCTGCAAAGTCAGTAGTCCTAGGTCGATTCGCCTCCTGTTCATGATAGAACCAAGGCAAACCATCATAGGATGGCATAGAATGGACTGATTTTGTGTTGGCATGATAGTGCTGCTGATGAAGCCAAACCAGAACCTGGAGGCGATGTTCATGTCCCTCTTCTCAATATGAGCTCCTACATCCATCCACCTCGGGGTGGAGTCAGAAATCATCGGAGCCAACCAACCCTTCAAGTCATCCAGGGTCTGAACAATTGGAAACCCCTCGTAAGGAAGTGCAGAGTGTAGGAGTCTACCTAATATAAAATTAAATGCTAGTTGTGACACTCCACCTCCTTGCCTCTGACCATGACTGACTTCACCGGTCGAAATTCACTTGCCTTCTTCTTGTTCTTAGGCATCGATTCCCCATAAGCAATGTAAAACTCTCTTAGCTAGGAAGGGATGTGGGGGTCTCGAGGCCGTGTGAACTGCTCGAACCTATGGTATTGGAGAGTTTCAAGCACCTTAGAATGATTGCCTTCTAGGCCCTCCAAGGATAGTAACTTCTCCTCTATGATGGTTCGTAAACCATCACCTTTCCATAGTAAGAGCGGTCTAGGGTCAGTAAGCGAACTGCCAAGTCGTTCGGCGAGCTCAACCCAGCTCGCCGAATGACTCAACGTACCTATTTTTCAACCATTTTCTCAAAATCGACTGTAAAAGCCCTGAAAACATAATCAAAACATGTATACACAGAATTTACACGAGACCCACACTTCCCATCATCTCGTAATACTCAGAGTTCTTCCGGTTTTGCCAAATTCGGTCGTTAAACTAAGATTACTCTTAAGAATAGTGTCACCCATTCTTTCATTGAGAAATTTTTTATGTTTAGCACAAATTTGGGCTACTTAGACTTCACCCAACCAATCTATCATCTAGTACGCATTCCCCATTTCAAGTTCATTCAAATCAAAACTCAAATATTAAGGCATTCGAATACTAAAACATTTCAGGCAGTGGTTTTGAACTGACAGGAGCATCACAAAAACCTATTTCTATCAGAGAGGCCCAACACACGTCATCCTGATACTATAATTGCAAATGAGTTCAAAAACTTTTAACATAAATTCAGGGTTTTAGGGACTAGCCTTTAATGCCGATAAAATTTTCTTTTGAAATGCGAGGCAACAAATAAATCCAACGGCAAGCACTAATTATCAACTACAATACTAATGGTAAGCGAAAATACAAGAAAGAATACCTTTGGTGTGATTTTAAGGAGTTTGAAACGAGGGAAAAAGAGAAATTCAAAAATTTTGACCTTTGGCCTTTATATAACCGTTCAGTTCTTGTCCATTCAGCGATGTTAGTCGTACACACCAACCCACTCGATGCTCCTCCAAGTGGTCATTTATCCCGCCTTTCCGGTAGAATCATCAATTTCTTGGGGGTTAAATTGACGTACTGAGTTTAGATCACCGAAGAGTTTGGCGATTTGTCGAGCTACCGTTTAAGTTAACTGAGTTTTACAGGCTCTGTATAGCATTTGCATTGAGCCAAACGGCGGATCAAATTGGGATTGCCGACCAATTTGGCGACTCACGGAATGGAACTCCTACTTGCCAACCTGAAATTTTCCACATTTTCCTCATTTTAACTTGCAACATCAACACACCATTATTTGTAAAAGTAAAATCCTAAACATCTAATACCTTGGGTTGCCTCCCAAGAAGAGCCTTAGTTTACGTCGTGTCACGATGTGATTTTGATCTAATTCTCCGGTATTGGGGTTTGCCATTAGGGTGGAGATGCGGCACTGCAAAACTCAGGAGTGACCTGATTAGTTGAAGTGATCTAGAGTGGGATCCAATCATTTGATTCAACACTTCAATATTCTCTTTCATTTCCTCCAACACCCGATCTTGGTCGGTGATCTTGGGGAGAATGGTTTGAAGTCTGTCCTTGACACGGTTGTTCTCCCCTTCTCTAGACTTCCTCCGCTCATGAGGGGGTATTTATCTCTCCCTCAGCCAAGTTGCCAGTGTGGTCAGTATGAAGTCCTTCTCGACTCCTTTATTTGTCTCAGCTAACTGGCCACTACTTTTCTCCGCCATGCTCACCTAGAACAAAAATTTAAAGGAAAACAAAACTAAAAATAAAGTTAATAAACTACAACTAAAATGAATAAAAATTCTATTAAACTAAAACTTCTCAAGTGACTCCAATCCCCGGCAGTGGCGCCATTTTGATGCTTATGGTGACCAACGACAGTACTTCCGATTCAAGTGTCTATGATTGTCGATAATATAGTAACCCAACCCAGGGTTGGAATCATCCCAAGGCAGTGGCTTTGAGAATTTATAGAAAAATAAAATTTAGTTCTAACAAGTCGTAGCTAAATATATTAACAATTAAAAACATTGTAAATTATAGGGGGACACAAAAGTGTCAAATATCGATTAGGACTTTTTGTCACAAGTAAGCTAAAATTAGCGAAATCAACAAGAAAATCTAACAATGAGAGGGGGATTCTTGGGATGTGATCGGAATATAGGTTAATCTAAATTATTGGGTGCATGCTTTCGATAGATAATATATAGAGTAATAGTGAGTAGGCTAAGCTATACGTGGGAATAAATTCTCTCTCGAGCAACTTACCCTGTTTCAAATGGGTTTCTCTCGACACCCACTTGTCCCATAAAGATCAGCCTACGCCTTACCCCGCTCACTTTCTCAAACTTAGTGTTAGGATATGGGACTAGGGCTCACCCTCTTGGGTTGAACATCATGTCGACCCATTCCTTAGGTCATCAATCTAGAAGTCTTGGTTTCACGACCTCTCTCTTGATCAAGCAAAAAACACATGGGTGGACTTGTATTTGCAACAACAAACCTATTAAATTCGACCGCAACTAGTAGGTGAAATCACCATTAAACTACATTTAATCTATCAACAAGCAAGACCCAATAACAATATTAACCCATATTCGCTAAATAACACACCAAGAATGGGGTTTTTAGCCACATATCAAGAGATAGAAATTTATACCTAAATGAGCTTGCATTCAAATGGGTATGAATATTTAAGTCTTGTTACAGGAAAAGAATGAAGAAATCAAGAGACCCAAGTCCAAATCCTTGGCGATGAAACCCTCTTCTTCTTCAAGTTTCCAAAACCATCTCAAACTCAAAGAAAAATAAAAAGTAATATTCTACATGAAAATTATAATAATTGTTTTTCACAATAAAAATCTGATACTAAGCTATAACTCTAAACGAGTATTTATAGTTTTCAAAAATCTATGCTGCAGAGGACCATTCGACGACATTAGTATGAATCGCTAATCAACTCGGCGATTCACCCTTTGGGGTAGTTCATCGCCGTTTTGCACCACCCTCCTAAAATCATCATGTCTTCAACACTAACTGTTTTATGATTCTGTAGGGTGAAACTACTATTAGTGTTGAAGACATGATGATTTTAGGAGGGTTTTCTGTTTTGGGTGACTTTATTTTATCACCCCTTGTATCCCCTGAGTTGGTAGTGATTGAAAATAAACTTGAAAATGCGCGAAGGGAACTTATCGGATTAAAGACTAATAATCACTGCAGGTGGTTGAATTACTTTGTGAATAGTGGTAAGGATTATGAATATGAAGCTTTTCTTTCTCTTTGGTTATCAAGATTTGTGTTTCTATGTAAAATAAGTGCTCCTGTGTTCTCAATACCTGTTAGTCTGGCTAGAGGTATGTGACTAGCGCTTGCTCCTGTTGTTCTTGCTAGTATGTATAGGGACTTGGGCTAGTTGAAATATGCTATGATAATGGCTTCATCAGAAGTGCCAGATAGAAATGGAGACAAATTTGACATTCATAAACTTAGTCTTTGGTCGCCATTGTTCTTTGTTCAAGTTTGGGATTGGGAGAGGATGGTAACTTTGAAGCCAGAACGCGCTCGGAATTACAATATAGTTAGTGGGGTGAGAATAGGACGATGGCACAAT
Source organism: Solanum microdontum (assembly GCA_036250385.1). NCBI lineage: Eukaryota > Viridiplantae > Streptophyta > Magnoliopsida > Solanales > Solanaceae > Solanum > Solanum microdontum. The sequence goes on from JAJONQ010057270.1 coordinate 12,924, forward strand.
GTGAAACAAAAGGATGTAATTAATGTGAGGACTACGATTGACTCGTCTGGAGAGTTTTTTCTGTGGAGGCCATATGCCTTTGGTGTGGAAGGTTGGTCGATTCCCAAGTTTTACAAAAGAAAATGAATAGTGGACAATAGTTGGAGGGCAAAATTTAGATCTAGAAATGGAGTATTTCATTCGATGCTTGAGGGAATCTGAGCTTGTTGGTTTAGATTGTCAAGAGCCTTATCAACCAAATCGGGTAGGAATGCAATTCTGATATGATCAAGACTTCCCTAAATGGATTCGTCCCTCGCCTTCAAGTCCAGAACTTGACTGGTACAACTACAGCAGACCTATTGATTCTGATTTCAGGTTATATTGTCAATCTAGGCTATTTGAATCGGATGTAACTACACAATATTTGAAATGGTGGACAAACGAAACTAATCAGGATGTTTGTGATGTTCTTTCGGATCTATTGATAGAATGTCAAGTGGAGAATTACCCTGAAGTTCCTCCTGGTTTTTCTCCTCATTCGAAGCAGAATCATAGTACAGAAGAAACAGTTCACACATCCATTGACTATGCACATGACAGAAATGGAAGTAGCAGTGTAGTTCTCCCCAAGTGCAACATGGAAAATGACAAGGAGAATTCATCTCTGGAGATTAATCAAACAGTGGCTCACAATATTGTCCCTCCTAGTTCAACAGAGAATCACAGTGACTCGGAATATGACAAAAATGAGAGTAACAGGAATGCAGCCCGCGATCTGATTGACATATGTTGTAATCATTTAAGGGTTATAGATGTTCAGCTTGACGAGCTCGAGAGTTAAGTTGCTTCACACAGGAGATGTTACATTGAATATGGTACGATTTCAATTTACTTCTTACACTCTCCGATTGTAAGTTTAGGAATAAAAGTATATCACAAAGCAAAGAAACATATTGAATTCTCATTTGTTATCTCAAATTTGCTAATAAATCAAGTTCAAATTTAACTCTAGCTGTACCAGGTCTAGACTTCGCTTGAGTGGCTTTTCAACAACCACTATTGTCTTACCAGCAACCATTTCAATTGACAGTAAGAATTGTTTTGCAAAAATCCCATTAAGAAATACTGATTTGACATCTATCCGATGCACTTTCCATCCATATTTTGTATACGTAGTATTAATTAAGAAGAAATCTAATTATGTCGAGCCTAGCAACAGGAGCAGAGGTGTCAAAATAACCCTTAACTACATTCTTTGTTTTATGCTTGTTGATTGAACCATCAACATTTAGCTTAGCACGAAAGCCTAGGGGCAAGTTTGTTACCCCCCGAGGCTATCCCCTGGACGCGAACACGGGACCTAGGATCACGAGTGACCCCAAGCTAACCTTGCTAGCATATCATAAGCATGCTAAATAAACTGAAGTAAAGAAATATTGTGCGGAAGCTAAATCACAAGATTATCTTAAATGATGGGGAATACCCATATACTAAATCTAAATATAAGAAACTAAGAGTTTGAATAGAAATGAAAAGTCAAACTCTAAAACTAGAGCTGAATCTAACTATGTCTGAAATGCCTCTAAACTGACTAGAAAATCTAGGACAGGCCCAGCTAAATCTAGCAAAAACATAAAATGAAGTACTAAAATGGAAAGATAGCATATCAGTTGTCCTCAAGGAATGAGGACTCACCACTGATGCTATTGAACTAAAGATCGGGAACCGATCTATGCGTGATCTGACTGTTGAGGACCTGCACTTACATCACAAGAAAATGTAGTGCAGAGTATGCATCAGTACTTGAAAGGTACTGAGCATGCAGAATAGAATAAAGATGAACAATAACACCACTGAACAAGAAATAACGTAATGATATAATCTAAACATGATAAGGATACTGAAAGTACTGTACATGACTAAACTGAATGCAATAACCAAGTTTATGACATGCTGAGTGTTGAACTTTACTGATAATGTTGTCAATGCAATAGAATCTAACTGAACTGTGGAAGCTACTAATAACCGACATAAAACCACATGAGCTAAATATGGAGTTTGATGTATACGCCCCATCGAGAGGACCCAATATACCCGACCAGAGGTATAGAGGCATGTTGGCGTGATAAAATGATGACCACATAGGGGACTTACAACTTACGGGGCACGTAGTTCTAGAACTTGAGGGTGATTGACCCTAGTCCACTCGGTATTAAGTTTCTCCCAATTGATTAGGGACTAACATTGTATAACTGAAATGATGTGATACTTGATAGCTCAAAGTACTGACATGTTAACTGAAAATGCAACATTAATATGTTGATAATGAAAAATTTAAATCTGAGGCATGTATGACTGAAATATCTGACCCAGCATGTGTAATTCATGAACTAAAAGAACTACATAGCTAGGGTTCTGAATTTATAAAAGAATATACGCAAAACCATACTAAAATTATGATAATCTGATTAGGAACATTAAACCAACTCATTCATAATGATTCGCTGAAATTCTAAAAACTTTAGGTCTAGATAATATCAAGGGAATCAAGAATCTGACTGAATTCTAGTGACCTAATGGGTGACAGGAAGCCACTGGTGAAATCCCACATACCTAGTGACGAATTCCACGGAGAAATCTTTCAATTTCAGGGCTAAAACTGATGGAAACTCGTTGCGTTCTTGGATTAGGGCTTGGTCGACTCATTCTCCTTCTGCGTTCTATTTTTTCTTTTTAGTTTTGGTGAAAGATTTTCTTAGGGTAGATTCTAATTAAGTTGCTAGGCTTAAACTAAGCAAAACTACGTAGTTTAGGGGTACAACGCATAAGGAAAAGACCAAATGACCCCTGACTTAACTGCTGTTAGGGTCACCGACGGACGGGATCGACAGGCCGTGGATTGACCGACAATCCGTGCTGGTCAACCGTCGATCGACGACTGGGAGCTAAAACCTAGGGTCTGACCTACGGCCCTGGACCACATACCGTGGTCTGACCTATAGTCCGTAGGTCCTGGCGTGGGTCAAGATTTAGTTTATTTTTCTGGGGCTTTCTGGGAGGGTTGCAGATGGTGATCCACGGACCACCAGAATGGACAATGGGTCACCCTACGGTCCGTGGGTGGCACATGTGGGTTGCACCTGCAACTTCTGAAAATCTGCATTTTGGTCTATTTTCGGATACGGGGTGTTACAATGTCTAAAACTGAACTGCTTATAATAATTATGTAGAAATATCATGTTATTTGATATTGTCTTTGCTAACTTGGACCAATTTTCCGCAGGTTGGTAGAGTAGTGTTAGCCTAATGATGTGAACAAGAGGATTTTGTGGTGGAAGACACTCGATATAGTCCGACATATATTGGTTGTAACCTGGATATCATGCATTATATCTATGTAATTTGTGTGAACTAATTGTGGATTTCCTATTTGACATTGAAGACAAATTTTCAAAAATTATAACCAAAAGTTAGCAGGGATTAAAGCGATGTATTTTGCTTGAACTAATTTTGGATGCCCTATTCGTGAAGACAAAATTTTCAAACATGGTTCGGAGCTTATTTCATTGATTATCTACATATGTATGTGATGCAAAATTTACTTTTCTGTAATTTTTATTGAATATTTGTGCGATCTGGCAATTACAATTTGTTTGTATCTAAATTTTATTTCAATGGATAATTTCACAAAAATTTTAGTTATCATTGCTGGTGTGAATTTTTGAAACTAAATGGTTAAATAATACCATTTTTATTAGAAAATTGCGACACAGTGATTTGGAAAGGTATCAAAAATATTGAGATAATTGGTTAGAATTTGAATTACCATTCACAGTGAAAGTTGCCAATAACGTTTATTTTACCACTAAATGTGGAGTTTCATCTTGAATTCTGACTATTTTACATACATTTAGGCTTTTATGTGTAATATTGTGCATACATTCAACATTTACAAATAGCTATAACCATTGTTGGAATATCGTATGCATATATAATAACAAATTTTATATCTAGCAGGTAAACTCCATGAATTATGATGTTATTAAGAACGAGACTCATTCTACCCTTGGCGTATTCTTTGCGCGTGAAAAAAATATGCATACACTGATACTACTATTTTCAAATAAAAGGGGCGCTTTTTCTATAAAAGGAACTCAGGTACATATCGAACCTAACAATAAATTTTGTATAAGAAATTGATGAAAACTGTGGAAACAACATTCCCTTCGAGCCAACCTCGAATACTTAAATATTTTATTTGTCTCTATTAAGACTTTCAATGACATACAAATCCTTGACAACTTCAAGTTATAAATTTATATTGTAATATTTGTTGTTTATCTTGTATTCCTAAGATACTTAGAACTAAACTTTGAAGAACTTGGTAAGAAACAACAAAGTTTAAGGAGCATTTCCAAACTAGAAAATTAAAACTAGTAGAGAAAATAGAATCAGAAACAGATTAGAAATAATATAAAAATATTTTTCTCAAAGAAAGAAAATCGAGCCCACTGAATGCAGAATGTCCCCTTAAGGAAATTATTCCCCTCAAGTACCCAAGTTAAATGGAATATATCCTCCCAGGATAGAACGACCTTACTCACTGGTGTATCAGTACCTAAAGCTGCGGTGTCAGCAAACCACTCAACGACAATAAAGTACACTTAGAATACTAGCTTTAGTAGTAGTAGAAGAAGTCCATAAAAATTCGTTCCACTAAAATGATAGGAAATACCTCAATTTATAGAAAACAAAGGGTACTGTGAAATAGTTCTTATTGTGCCTTATCGGAAAGGTCACAAACCTTTGGAAAAGTCACAATCTTTCGAAAAGGTCACAACCTTTCATAAAAGTCACAACTTTTCATAAAAGTCGCAACTTTTCATAAAAGTCGCAACTTTGATAAAAGTCACAACTCTTCATAAAAGTCGCAACTTTTCATAAAAGTCACAACTCTTCATAAAAGTAGCAACTCTTCATTTTCCATTCACTCCTTTTAAAACCCAACAATCCCCCGCATGAATGGAGAATGACTCCAAGACAATGTAATGGACAAGTATATGTACTTTACAAGCAAGAATTAATTGCATCTGGATAAGTAGGTTTCCCCTTGGACTTTCCGTAGTGAACATATGTCGGATATACTCGGTAAATTGGTAGATGCAATATCTTTGAACCGTCGAGCTTTGGTGTATACTTAGACAACAATATGTCACACAATTAACCCTTTACAATTTATGGTTCTTACGGTTGTGTTCGTTTCTGCCATGAACACCTCCTGGTTACATGAGTGTATACAAAATAGGCTTTTGACAATAATTCTCTTTGAAACGGCTTATACTTCACACTCACATAGGTGATTTCTAATCGTGTCATCGTGTAGATACACTATTTGGTCAAGTCTTCCAAACTTGGCAAATCATTCAAAACATTAAGCTTTATTAACTCATTAACAAGCCTTAATATTTTAACCTCGTTCCTGAACATTGTCTTCATCATGAGAATGGATTGAGTTGATTGACAAAGTTGAACCGTCAGTCACAACTTTGTTTTTTCTCATTGAATCTATCTCTTGGGATCTCCAGTATGCTAGATAGAGTTACCGCCATGATGACTTGTCCTTAGCTATACACCATTCCAGAAGATGATCTTTCAACTTTATCTCTAGTTAGGCCTTTTTTTAAGTGGATCTGACACATTATCCTTTGACTTTACGTAGTCAATTATGATAAATTCACAAGAGAGTAGTTGTTTTCTAACAGTATTATGTCTATCTCTTATATAATGAGACTTTTCGTTATACATCATACTTCATGCCCTACCTATTGCATCTTGTCTATCAAAGTGTATGCATACTGATGCCAAAGGTTTGGACCAAAAGAGAATATCTATCAAGAAATTCTAGAGTCTTTCAATTTATTCACTAGCCTTATCTAGAGCACCTAGCTAAGAGATCATTATAGAGCTAGCGATACATGTCTTTTTGGAAGATTTCCAAGAGACTGCTCCTCCACCAAGAGTAAATGCATATCCACTCGTGGATTTTATTTCATTTGATCTCGGTGATCCAATTTACATCTCTATATCCTTTCAATACTGCTTGATATTGTTATAATGCAAGACATAGTTTTGAATATGTTTTAAATACCCCAAAACTCATTTTATTGCCATCCAATGAGTTTGACTGGGATTACTCATGAACCGACACAGTTTACTAATAGCACATACTATATCTGATCACGTACACTTCTTGATATATATCATATTTCCCAATACTCTAGCACAATACAATTATGAGCCACTATCGCCTTCACTTATTTGAAATACAAAGCTCACATTTATTGGAGTCTTGACAATATTGAAATCCAAATATTTGAACTAGTTAAGTACCTTTTAAATGCAATGAGACCGTGACAATGCTAAACATTGTGGAGTTCTAAGGATTCAAATACCTAAGATCACATCAGCAACTCCAAGATCTTTCATATTAAACTTGCTTTCTATCATACGTGTAATAGCATTTATGTCATTAGTGTCTCTACTAATGATCAACATTTCACCAATGTACAAACAAAAAATGACCTTGTGATTTTAATGTAAACACATTTATCACTTCCATCATTCTTAAATCCATTTCCCAACATGGTTTGGTCAAATTTCTTATGTGATAGTTTGGGTGTTCATTTTAGTCCCTAAAGTGACTTAACAAGTTTGCACACTTTCTTTTCTTTACCAGGAACCACAAAACCCTCGGGTTGTTCCATGTAACTTTCTTTCTACAAATCTCCATTTAAGAGAGTTGTTTTCACATTAATTTGATGAAATTTGAGGTAATATACCGCAACTAATAATAGAAACATCCGAATGAATGTAATTCTAGTTACTGGCGAGTATGTGTCGAAAAGATCAAGTCCTTGTTTTTTTCTAAAGCCTTTGACAAAAATCTTGCTTTATATTTGTCAACATTTCTATCAACTTTGGTTTTCCTTCTGTGGATTCACTTTGAACCCAAAGGTTTATTCCCTGGAGGAAGATCAACCAACTTCCAATAGGATTGCTCAAGATTGAACCAGTGTCGCTATTGACGCCATGTTTTCAAAAGGATGAGTCCACATAAGACATAGGAAATGTTAAATCATATCCGAAGGTAGTAGATGTCCTTTGACATTTACTACACGTCTGAATCTCTTTATTAAGAGCATTCTCCTTCTGTTCTTTCCAAGGTCTTTTAGACCTTACACTAGACTACTCAAGTCTAATTTTACAGTCCACGGTCTTAGGTCCTATTTTAATCCTTTTAGGAATATGAACTTAGACTTTGGCTAGACACCCCCATACTTTGAAATATTTCAAGTTGGATTTCCTTCCTTTCCATCTCTCATATGGAATAGATTGTGTCCTGAACAAACGAAATTGCTTTCTTTTTGGAAAGGCAAAACTCTTTTTTGTTCTCTTTTAAGGTAAGGATAGTTTCTCCACACAAGTTTTGTGGTAAACCTGAACTTATAAGTAATGCATCCATCATTTCTTTCAACGTTCGCTTTTCCATTAGATTGATGTGAATAGGGAAGCAGTTTGGTGGATAATTCCACTTTTCAAACATATTTCTGCAAAAGGAGATTTATAATCTCCATCCCTATCATTTCTTATCATTTTCCCAACTGATTTTCAACTTCAATATTATATTGTCTACACGTTTCTATTGCTTCATCCTTACCATTAAGAAAATAGACATAATTGTATCTAATGCAATTATCAATAAAAGTTATGAGCCCACCAAGAGATGGTGTTGATTTCATATCACAAATGTCAGTGTAAATCAACTCTAAAGGATTAGAATTTCTTTTAACAGATTGATAAGAATGCCTAGCATACTAAGATTTCATAGAAACTTGACATTTTTATTTATTGCACTCAAAGTTAGACAAAACTTCTAAGTTGATCAGTTTTCCTTACAGGGTTTTGTAATTGACATGTCCCAAGCGTTCATGTCACAAACAGTTTGACTCAAGCAAGTAAGAACAAATAAAAATGTTGAGTTTCCAAAGCTCTCTGTGAGATAGTTCTTTATTACAAATAGTTATTCCTATTTCTTACAATTTTGTGTGATACAAACATTGTTTAGAGTCATCACCTTGTCAAATGTCCTTTTCGGAAAGACCTTTCCATAATTTTCAATTTGATTGTTATAGAACTACCCATGAACAATGTTTCATCGGGTCCAATAAAGGAAATATAGTTCAAATGTTTCTTTTACAAAACATGACAAATGATTATTCACCAATATACATGACTATACAAATAGTTATATTTCAGACATATCTTTTCATGAAAAATCACAAGATTTTATGTGACACTTTTTCATAAAAGAACTCAATCATTTTGAACAAGTATACATATAATTTAGTAGTTTCATACTAGTCATACTATATATTGTGATGCTCTTCATGGCCCGTAAAGTCAACAGTCCCCTAACAGAAGCCTACTGGAAAATGCATAAAATGGTTCACTAAAGGGTTTACGGTCCATTTGACCTAAAAACAGACCGTCTACCATCTCATGAACCTACTGATAAGTTTTTCCTTCAAAGTAAGGTCGACGATAACCCACATGAGGCTTGGTGCTCTTCACGGGCACCGTCACGGTCCTTTATGAGTAAGTTGGCAGTGATGCCTTGACCCGATCTGTGAGACCCGAAAAACCAATTATTGGTATTAAATACATCCAAAGCACCAAGAGTTGGGTTCTTTCACTTTCTCTCCATTTGTAACGTCCCCCCCCCCCTAGACATTCTAACCATTTTTCAGCTTCTATAACT
>JAJONQ010057271.1:0-15476 GCA_036250385.1 Solanum microdontum
GTAGTATGTTATGGCCCCCGTCCTATCTATGTATGTAGAGGTGTGCGTTGGACAAGTATTTTGTAAATGAGCTTGACTCTTGTTCTATGATGTCATTTTGAAATGGTTTGCCCTTAGTCCCTATTTCCCGTTAATTAATGTTTAATGTACTTCCGTGACCGATGAAGTGTGATGACAAGTTTGAGAGGCTTGTCTGGGGTTCCTCATTCGCCATGTCGCGTCTAGGCCCTAGGCTTGGGTCGTGACAGAGGTAGAAGCATTACAGAAAGTATAATGCTTGCTCAGGATCTCACCCATGGTATTAAAAAACCTCAGATTGGAAATAATGTTGTTATCAAACTTGATATGGCCAAGGCATATGATAGAGTCTCTTGGTCTTTCATATGTTTGGTACTAAGGAGATTTGGTTTTGCAGAGTTCTTATTGATTTAGTATGGAGAATTATGAGTAACAATTGGTATTCTATTATTATCAATGGTCATAGACATGTCTTCTTTCACTCTACTGGAGGACTTAAACAAGGTGACCTATTGTCCCCTGCCCTATTTATTTTAGGAGCAGAGGTCTTATCAAGGTTACTTAATTCTTTGCATCAGATTACAAGCTATAAAGGCTTCTTTATGGAACCTAAAGTACCTCAGATCAATCACCCTAGTTTTGCGGATGATGTTATTATCTTTGCTGCTACTGACAGACTGTCTTTAAAGCTCATTATGGACAGATTAGGGGAGTATGAACATACTTCTGGCCAGATTATTAACAGAGAGAAGAGCCATTTTATGATCCCTGACAGTACTCATCCGGATATTATCAAGACCATTCAGGAAGTAACTACTTTCTCACAAAAAACCAGTCCTCTTACTTATCTAGGCTGTCCCCTGTACATTGGTCGACAAATGATTAATTATTACTCCTACTTAGTTGAGAAGATCCCCAAAAATATCTGTGGGTGGCAGGCTAGAGTGCTTAGTTTTGGGGGCAAAATTACATTGATCAAGCATGCTTTACAATCTATACCTCTACATACTATGGCTGCAATTTCTCCTCCCAACACTACTATTAAATACATTGATGCCATTATTGTTGAATTTTTCTGGGGAAAAGATTTGGATAAAAGGAAATATCATTGGGCTTCCCTAGATACTATGTGTTTACCTTATAATGAAGGAGGGTTAGGGATAAGAAGATTAACTGATATTTGTACCTCCCTACAATACAAACAATGGTGGAGTTTCAGGTCTAAAGTATCCTTATGGAGTCAATTTCTTAAATCCAAATATTGTCAAAGAGCACATCCAGTTGCTATAAAGGTGGATACTGGAAATTCTTTGATGTGGAAATACATGATGAAGCACAAGATTAAAGTCGAAGAGTATACAGGTTGGGAAATCAACTCGGGTAGCTGTTCATTTTGGTGGGATGATTGGCTAGGAGGGGGTGCCATTGCTAATTATACCTCTTATGTGTCAAGCTTAAATAATGCTACTGTTGCACATTTTCTCATAGATGGGAAATGGAATGAAAGAAAGCTGAGGCAACAGGTTCCACCTCTTCTAATTCCTACTATTTTAAATACTAAAATTCAGTTTGTACAGGGAATTAAAGATACTGCAGTTTGGAAGCAGACTGAAGCTGGAAAGTTCAGCTGCACATCAGCCTGGGAAATGTGCAGAAATAAGAAGGAACATACAATTCGTAATACTCAAATTTGGCACAAATATATACCTTTCAAGATGTCTTTTTTTCTATGGAGACCATTACGCTATAAATTGCCAACCAATGAAATACTTGCAACTTTCGGAGTGGAACCAGTGAAATGCTTCTGTTGTCTTAAACAGGGATGGGATGAAATGGATCACATCTTCATTCAAGGGCATTTTGCAGGTCATATCTGGAGGTTTTTTGCAGGTAGCATAGGGTGCCAGTTTCAGCAAACTTCACTGATTAATCAACTCTTGAGCTGGAATGATATTACAGGGAAGAATTTAGCACATACGACCATTATCAAAACTCTTCCTATAGTTATATGCTGGAATTTATCGAAAAATAGATGTTCAGCCAAATATGGAGGAAAGGTATCTAATATCCTCAAAGTTAAATATTTGATTCTGAAAGATATGATTTTACTTCTCCACTCTGCTTTTCCTTACCTACAGCTGCCAGGGAGCTGGCAAGAAGTAGTGGACTGCATTGCAAAATGCAATCAGGATATGCGAATTACATTGGTAATGTGGAAGACCCCTCCTATTAATAAATATAAGTTGAATACGGATGGTAGTGCTCTACCCAATCCCGGGAAAATTGGAGGAGGGGGCATTCTTAGAGATGATCAAGGAGTTATCATATATGCCTTTGCTGTACCTTTTGGTGAAGGCACTAATAATCAAGTTGAAGTGCAGGCTGCATGTTATGGATTAAATTGGTGTTTACAACATGGTTATAACAATATCTTGCTAGAAGTTGATTCTGAATTATTAACTAAGTGGCTCTTGCAAGTTTCTATTCCTTGGAGAATGAACAGGTTTATACAGGAATTGAAAGATCTTGCTAACCAATTTGTTTGTTTTGAGTGTCTGCAAATCTACAGGGAGGCCAATAGTACTGCAGATCTGCTGGCCAAACATAGTCACCATAATGATATTGAACAACATTACTACACTCCTCAACAATTACCTCAAGCAGTTAAAGGAAGTTATCTTTTTGAGAAAATGGGAGTTCACAATTTCAGACGCAAGAAACTGAAAAGGATAAAGCAACCACCCCGATTAACAACCACTTTCAACAGACTAGCATTTTTCAATATCAATGATAGGCAAGGGTATTTTGTAATTGACAGCCTTACCAGCTCTTATGAAATCGATTAAGTCATCAATTGCTACTTACAATGAATTTCTTGAGATATATTTTATTCGGATCTAATATGTCTTACTTAGATATATTAGTTTGTTTAGACGTATCTTCATTTTCTTGTAAGGGGAGAGTCTCCCTCATTTATGTATTATTAGTACTATGTATTAAGAGATGAATCTTCTCTAGGTGCTTAGTTTAATTTACATCTTATTGTACTGGGTGAAGTAAACTAACCTTAGTAGGTAGGTTTACTTCTACCCACCATAGGATTGGAGGTAAGGTACTTGCCCCCCTCCGTGTATATTTTGATTTTATATATGATAAGGCCTGGGGGTGTTTCTCAGCCCCTGACCCCCCCAAGGGTCGTTCAATTGAAAAAAAAAAACCTTAAACCCAATAAACCCTGACCCCTTAACCCTAAACCCTAAATCCTAAACACTATACCCTAAACCCTACACCCTAAACCCTTATACCCTAAACTCTAAATTCTAAACCCTAAACCATACACCCAATCACTAAACCCTAAACCCTAAACCCTAAACTCTTAATCGTAAACCCTAAACCCTAAACACTAAATCCAAACTCTAAACCTAAACCCAACACACTAAATTCAAACTCTATACCCAAAACCCTAAACTCTAAATCCTAAACTCAAAATCCTAAACACTATACCCTAAAACTAAACCCTAAACTTGAAACACTAAACCCTAAACCTAAACCCTAAACTCTAAACCCTAAACCCTGAACCCTAAACCCTAGATTTCACATATTAATTCGCGACATGTCTATAATGATCTTGATAATGAACTTGATTATAATATAGTTTGGACTAAGCAAAGGATGAGTATAGCTGGACATGTGACGATAATTCAAGCATAGACTCCTAATTTTACAGCAGCTGAAGAAAATCCTATGGTCCCAATATGAATTTCATTACCGGAATTACCTTGGCATTGTTATAATAAAGAGTTCGTTACTGGCCTATTGTCCTCTATTGGGAAGGTTTTATATTTAGACTCTGCCTCAATTAAAAAGTCTAGGGGTAGTCAAGCTAGGGTAAAGGTGCAAGTTGACCTTACTCAAAAGCGACCTCCTTATATTTGGATGGGTTATATACGGGAAGATATTATTGATGGGAGAAGGCAAAAAATAGAGTATGATAATATCCCTGGCTATTGTTTCTACTGCAAACATCAAGGACATGTGGAGAGTGATTGTACCATAAGGCAAAAAGATGAGAAAAAAAAAGGGAACTAGAGACTGTTAGAAACAAGAATACTAAAGACATGGACAATAATCCACAACAACCTAAAGGTCACAAAGAAACAGGTCCAAAAGAGGATGCTAACAAACATCCATACACTCAGCAAAGAGATCAGGAACATAGGTATGACCAGCCAGAGGAGCAACGACAAACCCAAAGGAAGAGGAATAATAATTCACAGCAGGCACCCAAGGGTAACACCAGTCAGACAAAACAGTCCACCAAATAGGCAGGTATAATTGCTATCCCTACTCAGAACACATATATTAATCTTGATGCGCAGGAGACACCATCTACCTTAGAGACAATGGACAAACACACTGGCAGCAAAAGTGATAGCAGACCTCAGATAGCACCACAGTAGCAACAGGAATAGGGTGAGCAAAAAAGGAATGCAGCAAAGAGTACTGGTAAGGACAACACCAAGGGAAAGGAAGTCATTACAGGGCATGCTGATACAGGCATTGACTCAATGCTCCCATCCCCTAAACCCCTAGATAATATTGTTAATATTGTTGAGAATGTTGTTGAGGAAGCTGTTGGATGTATGGATGGGAGGATTCAGGAGACACCTACTAATTTGCAGGAAGGGGTGACCAAAGGGAGGGGGGAATTGCCTCATGTTGTACATGAGGATGTGGCTGAATTTAGTAGTGACTATAGATATCCTAATACCCTATTTTGAGGTGCAAAACTACTAGGCAGCAAGGTGGTCTTGATACTGGTCAACAGGAAGACAAGTTCAATAATAAATCAGGAGGCAGGTTGAGTAAAAAAAGAAGAGATGCTATAAAAAAGAAACAGATTGTTGATCAGGTTTCAGAGAGGAAAATACAAACAGAGGAACAAGATAGGCCACCTTAAGATGATTATAGGGTTTTCAGTTCTGAGGATGAAGTAGATTCGGATAATCAGTCCATTGATAAATCTGGTGAAGAAGAAGAAGACAACAACAATCAACCTCCTCTCAATTTTAGTTTCACCTTTAAGGATAAATGGCCTGAGGAAGTTCATGAACTTTCTTCAAAACAAGGTCTATCTCCAAGAGGTAGGAAACAAAACAGACAAACCAAGCGACAAACTACCAGTACATCTGAAACCTCTAGCAGGCCCAATACAAGGTCTAAATCCAAAGGTTTTTAATGCTTAAGGCCTTATGGTGGAATGCTAGGACTATCAATACCAAAGTCTCATTGGAAAGGCTTCAAACACTCAAGAAATTGCATCACTTAACTATGATTGTTGTTCTCGAACCATTTACTGACAATTCTCGAATCAACATGGTGAGAATTCAATTTCAAATGGACCATGCAGTCAGTAATCCTAATGGTAAAATTTGGCTATTCTGGTCTAATGAAATCACTGGTCATATTTTGGAAAATCATGAGCAACATATTACAGGCAATTTCAAGCACTCTGATCTCAATGAGCAATTCATGATATGCTTTATTTATGCTCAATGCAAGGAGTATCTGAGGAGACCTTTGTGGGACAGGCTTTTATTTTATTCTAGTATGGATATACCTTGGTGTACAATTGGAGATTTCAATGTTATCACATCTATAGAAGAAAAGCTTGGGGGAATGCCTTACAACATGAACAAGAGCTTTGAGTTTATTAGTGTGATAGAAGCATGTGGTTTGACTGATTTAGGATACACAGGGCTTCCATTCACATGGTGTAATCAAATGGATGCACAAGCTAGAGTATGGAAGAGATTAGATCAGTCCATGGTTAATGATAAATGGTTAGAGGTTATGCCTCAAACTACTATTGATCATTTATCCTCTGTTGGTTCTAATCACAGTCCCCTGTTGATGGAATTGACTAAGACAAATGAGAGTCATACAAAGTACTTCAAGTTTTTATATTTTTGGGTTGAACATGCCATATTTATGAAAACAGTTCAAAAGTGTTGGGAAAAGGGAGTTACTGGCATTCCAATGTGGAAATTGCATCAGAAAATGAAGAGACTAACTGCTACTCTTAGCAGATGGTCTAAACAAGAATATGGAGATATTTTTAAGTAGGTAAGGGAGTTTGAAGAGAAAATCAAAAAATCTGAAGAGGACCTTATGACAAACAACACTGAAGCATTTAGATAGAATTTACATCATCTGAATGCAACTTACATCAGGTATTTAAAACATGAGGAATCTATCCTTAAACAAAAGACACAATTACAATGGTTTAAGGAAGGTGATGCCAATACCAAATACTTTCATGCTTTGAGGAGGGGTAGAAGAAGGAGGTTGTTTCTGCATAGGATTTGTACTGCAAATGAGGTATGGATACAGGGTGAGGAACAAATAGCTCAGGCAGCTTGTGATTATTATCAGCACATATTTACTGGACAGAATGACAGAAAAGATGAAAGAATCCTTCATCATATTCCTACACTGGTTACTCCTGAGCAAAATGAGATGATGCAAGCAATGCCTACTTTAGAAGAACTCAGACAGAGTGTGTTTGCCATGAATCCAAATTCAGCAGCAGGTCCAGATGGTATGGGGGGCAAGTTTTATCAAGCTTGCTAGGGTATCATTAAAGAAGATTTATTGGCAGTTGTACAGTCTTTCTTTTGTGGTCACATTATGCCTAAATTCATGTCCCATGCATGTTTGGTTTTGCTTCCCAAAACTGAATAGCCTACCAGATTTACAGAAATGCGACCTATTAGTCTTAGTAATTATACTAATAAGCTAATCTCCAAAATATTGAATATAAGATTGGCTACTATTTTGCCCCTTTTATTATCAGTCAGGGTTTGTCAGAGGCAGAAGCATTTCAGAAAGTATTAGGCTTGTACAAGAAATAACTCATGACATTAAAAAACCCCATATAGGAAGTAATGTAGTTATCAAGCTTCATATGACCAAGGCATATGATAGAGTGTCTTGGTCTTTTACATGTTTGGTTTTAAGGAGATTTGGATTTGGGGAGGTCTTTATTGACTTAGTCTGGAGGCTAATGAGTAACAATTGGTATTCTATAATCATTAATGGTCACATACATGGGTTTTTTCATTCTACTAGAGGACTTAAGCAAGGTGACCCTTTATCTCTTGCCCTATTTATTTTAGGAGCAGAGGTACTGACAAGGATGCTTAATTCTCTTCATCAGATCCCAAGCTTTAATGGTTTTCTCATGGAACCTAAAGGGACCCTCTTATTCTCATGGCCTGGTCTAGTCAGTACCCAGTCGGGCCTCTTTTATTCCAATGAATTTGAAAACAAAAATGTCTGTTATAGTTGTAATATTTCATTTTAATTGAATAGTTAATATTCAAGCATCAAGAAAAAATTCCCATTTTTTATATTTTATATAAAGCCAAATAAAAGATCAATCACTTAAGCTTTGCAGATGATGTAATTGTGTTTGCCTGTACTAACAGACAATCCTTGCAGTTGATTATGGACACTTTGGGGGAGTATGAACATACTTCAGGCCAACTTATTAACAAAGAAAAGAGCCATTTTATGGTGCCAGACACTACCTCACAGGACATCATTCATACCATTCAAGTTGTTACAGGCTATTCCCAGAAAAGTAGTCCTATTACTTATCTAGGATGTCCACTTTATATTGGTAGGCAGAGGATTATTTATTATTCTCACCAAGTTGAGAAGGTCTCCAAAAAGGTCTGTGGTTGGCAGACAAGAATTCTTACTGTTGGGGGTAGAATTACTTTGATCAAGCATGCTTTGTAATCCATACCTATACATACTATGGCTGCAATTTCTCCTCCAAGCACTACTATTAAATACATTGATGCTCTTATTGTTGATTTTTTTCTGGGGAAGAGATCAAGATAAAAGAAAATACGATTGGGCTTTTCTTGAAACCTTGAGTTTACCTTGTACAGAAGGAAGGGTAGGGATAAGAAGACTCACTGAAATATGCACCTCCTTACAATACAAGCAATGGTGGACTTTCAGGACTAAGGATACTTTATGGAGTCATTTTCTTAAATCCAAATATTGTCAAAGAGCTCATCCAGTTGCCAAAAAAGTGGATACTGGACAATCTCTAATGTGGAAATACATGATGAAAAACAAGATTACAGTAGAAGATCATATAGGTTGGAAAATCAAGTCTGGAAACTGGTCCTTTTGGTGGAATGATTGGTTAGGAGCGGGTGCCCTCACTAATTATACTACTGCCTCAAGTCTAAATAAAGCTACTATTGCACATTTTCTAGTAAATGGAGAATGGAATGAAAGGAAATTGAGGCAACAGGTTCCACCTCTTCTTGTTCCATATATTTTAAATACTAAGTTTCAGTTTTTGCAGGGAGTTACAGACACTGCAGTGTGGAAACATACTGAATCTGGAAAGTTCACTTGTACATCAGCCTTGGAAATTTGTAGAAAGAAGAAGGATACTACAGTCATTCATTCTCAAATTTGGCATAAACATATTCCTTCAAGATGTCTTTTCTTTTATGGAGAGCACTAAGACATAAATTGCCAACCAATGAAAAATTAGCAACTTTTGGGGTGGAGTCTGTGAAATGTTACTGCTGTATTCAGCAGGGTTGGGATGAAGTGAATCACATTTTTATTCAAGGACATTTTGTAGCCCATATCTGGAAGTTTTTTGCAGGTAGCATGGGGATCGCATATCAGCAGACCTCTCTGATTGACTATCTATTGCATTGGAGAGGTATTACAGGGAGGAATGAAGCACACAAGACAATTATACAAACTCTCCCTATAGTAATATGTTGGAATTTATGGAAAAATAGATGCTCGGCCAAATATGGAAAAAGAAATCTAGTATCCTTGGAGTCAAATATTTGATTCTCAAAGACATGCTTCTAATTTTGAATTCTGTTTTTCCTTACCTTCATTGGCCTGTGATATGGCCAGAAATCGTGGACTGTGCTGAAAAATGTCAACATGATATTAGAATTACATTAGTTATGTGGAAAACTCCTCCTCCTAGTAGATATAAGTTGAATACGGATGGTAGTGCTTTGCACAATCCGGGGAAAATTGGAGGGGGAGGCATTTTAAGAGATGATCATGGGGTCATAATTTTTGCTTTTGCTATACCACTTGGTGAAGGGACAAATAATCAGGCTGAAGTGCAGGCTACCTGCTATGGTTTAAACTGGTGTATAAAACATCGTTGCACTAATATTATTTTAAAAGTTGACTCTGAATTACTAACTAAATGGCTATTGGAGGTTTCTACTCCCCCTTGGAGGATACACGAGTATATACAGGAATTACAGTGTCTTGCTAACCAATGTATGTTTTTTCGGTGTCTTCATACTTACAGGGAGGCGAATAGTACAGCAGACCTCTTGGCCAAACACAGTCACAAACTCGATATTGTACAAAATTATTACACTCCTCAGCAATTGCCTCAAGCAGTAAAAGGGAGCTATTTGTTACAAAAAAATGGGAGTACTAAGTTTCAGAAGAAAGAAGTTGAAACGGATTAAACAACCACCTTGAATGTCTGAAGATCATTTGAAGCAGTAAAGAGAATTCAATCTGCCAGGAGCTATCCGTGTAGTTTGGAGGACAGTAGTATACCAATTAGAGTCATAAGTCATTTTTCAATCCTTTCTTTCATGAGACACATTCTATTCAAATCATTATGTCCTTTGTAGGTATAGTAGTTTGTTTAGGATTAGTTTCAACTTAGTAAGGGAAGAGTCTCCCTTATTTATGTACTATTAGTAACTTTGTATTCAGAGAGGAGTCCTCTCTAGGTGCTTAGTTTAATAATATATCATATTGTATAAGGTTGAGTCGACTAACCTCAGTAGGTAGGTCGACTTGATCCACCTTAGGTTTGGAGGTAAGGTATTTGCCCCCCTCCTTGTATAATTTTGATTTTAAATATATGATAATGCATGGGGGTGTTGCTCAGCCCCTGACCCACCCAAGGGTCGTTCCAATAATTTTGTAAAAACAAAAAAAACACTTAACCCTAAAACCTAAACTCTAAACTCTAAACTCTAAACCATAAACCCAAAACCCTAAACCTTAAACCTAATCCCTAAATCCAAAACCCTAAAACCTACACCCTAAATCAAAACTTTAAACCCTAAACCCTAAATCCTAAACTCTAACCCCTAACCCCTAAACCCTAAACCCTAAACATTAAATCCTACCTAAACCCTAAAACTCAAAACCCTAAATCCAACCACTAAATACTAAACCCTAAACCCTAATTCCAAACTCTAAACCCTAAATCCTAATCCCTAAACCCTAAACCCTTAATCCTAAACCCTAAACCCGAAATCCTAAATCCTAAATTAAAAACCCTAAACCCTAAACCATAATCCCTAAACCCTAAACCTTAAACCTTAAACCTTAAACCTTAAACCTTAAACCCAAAAGCCTAAACCAAAACCCTAAATCCTAAAACCTAAACCCTAAACCCAATAAACCAAGAGCCCTTAACCCTAAACCGTAAACCCTAAACCTTAAACCGTAAACCCTAAATTCTATACCCTAAACCCTAAACTTTAAACTCTAAATCCTAAACCTTAAACCTTAAACCCTAAACCCTAAACCTTAAACCCAATCCTTAAACCCTAAATCCAAAATACTTAACCCTAAACCCTAAATCCTAAACCCTAAAGCATAAAGCATAAGCCCTAAACCTTATTCTCTAAATCCTAAACAAACAATCCTAACCCTAAATCCTTAGTCCTAAGCCCTAAACCTTAAATCCCAAACTCAAAACCCTAAACATTAAACAATAATCCCTAAACACTAAACCTTAAACCCAAAACCGTAAAACCTAGACCCTAAACCTAATAAACCTTGAGCCCATAACCCTAAACACTAAACCCTAAACCCTAAACTCTAAACCCAAAACCCTATACCCTATACCCTAAACCTTAAACCCAATCCCTAAACCCTAAACCCTAAAATCTAAACCCTAAACCATAAACCCTAAATCCAAACTCTAAACTCTAAACCCTAAACCCTAAACCCTAAATCCTAAACTCTAAACCATAAACCCTAAACCTTATACTCTAAATCCTACACTAAAACCCCTATACCCTAACCCTAAATAAAAACTAAACCCTAAACCCAACACACTAAGTTCAAAATCTAAACCTTAAATTATAAACCATAAATCGTAAATCCTAAACTCTAAACCCTAAACACTAAATTCGAAATCCTAAACTCAAAACCCTAAACTCTAAGCCCTAAAACTAACCCCTAAACTTGAAGCACAAAAACCTAACCCTACACACTAAACCCTAAACCCTAAATCCTAAACCATAAACCCTAAATCCTAAACCCTAAACTCTAAACCTACACCCTAAATCCTAAACTCTAAACCCAAATCCATAAACCCTAAACTATACACCCTAAACCCTAAACCCTAAACTATAAACCTTAAACCCAAAACCCTAATCACTAAACCCTAAAACCTAAAACCTAAACCCTAATCCCTAAACCCTAAACTCTAGACCTTAAACCCTAAACTCTAAACTCTAAACCCTAAACCATAAACCCAAAACCCCAAACCTAAAACCTAATACCTAAACCATAAACCCTAAAACCTAAACCCTAAATCCAAACTCTAAACCCTAAACCCTAAATCCAAGACTCAAACACTTAACCCATAAACCCTAAACCCTAAACACTAAAGGCTAAATCCTAAACATTAAACCCTAAAGCCTATACCCTATATCCTAAATCTTAAACTGAAAACACTAAATCCTAATGCTAAATCCTAAACCCTAAACCCAAATTCCACACTCTAAACCCTTAACCCTAAACTCTTAATCCTAAACCCTAATCCCTAAATCCTAAACTCAAAACCCTAACACCTAAACCATAATCCCTAAACCATAAACCCTAAACCTTAAACACTAAACCCTAAACCCTAATGCTAAATCCTAAAACCTAAACCCTAAACCCAATAAACCTTGACTCGTTAACCCCAAACCATAAACCCTAAATCCTAAACCCTAAAACCAAAACTCTAAACCCTAAACCCTAAAACCTAAACCTAAACACTAAACCCTAAATCCTAAAACCTAAACCCCATAAACCCTAAACTCTTAACCTTAAACCCTAAACACTAAACCTTAAACCGTAAACCCTAAACTCGAAACCCTAAACTCGAAAGCCAAAAGCCGAAACCCTAATCCATAAACCTAATCCCAAATCCGTAAACCCTAAAACCTATACCATAAATCCAAACTCTCAACCACAAACCCTAAACCCTAAATCTTAAACTCTAACCCCTACACCCTAAACCCTAAACCCTAAACACTAAATACTTAACTTTAAAACCTAAAACCTAAAACAAAAACCCTAAATATTAAACTCAAAACCCTAAATCCTAACACTAAATCCTAAACCCTAAACCCTAATTCCAAACCCTAAACCCTAAATCCTAAACCTAAAACCCATAATCCTAAACCCTTAAACCTAAACACAAAACCCAAACGATAAATTATAATCCCTAAAACCTAAACCTTAAACCCTAAACCCTAAACCCTAAATCCTAAACTTTAACCCCTAAAGCCTAAATCCTAAACCCTAAAGCATAAACCCTAAACCTAAATCTTAAAATCAAAACCCTAAATCCTACCACTAAATACTAAACCCTAAACCCTAAACCCTAAACCCCAAATATTAAGCCCTAAACCCTCAATCCTAAATCCTAAATTAAAAACCCTAAACCTTAAACCATATTCCCTAAACCCTAACTCTTAAACCTTAAACCCTAAAGCCTAAACCAAAACCCTAAATCCTCAAACCTAAACCCTAAACACTAAACCGTAAACACTAAACCCTAAACCCTAAACTCTATACCCTAAACCTTAAACCCTAAACCCTAAACACTAAACTCTAACCTCTAAACCCTAAACCGTAAACCCTAAACCCTAAACCCTAAATGTTAAGGCCAAAACCCTAAACCCTAAACCTTAAACCCAATCCCTAAACCCTAAACCCAAAAACCTAAACCTAAACCCTAAACCATAAACCCTAAATCCAAACTCTAAACTCTAAACCCTAAACCCTAAACACTAAACCCTAAATCCTAAACTCTAAACCATAAACCATAAACCCTAAACCTAAATCCCAAACCCAAAACACAAAACCCTAACCCAAAATCCTAAACCCTAAACCCAAAAACTAAATCCAAAATCAAAACCCCAAACAGTAAACAATAATCCCTAAACACTAAACCCGAAACCAAAAACTCTAAAACCTAAACCCAAGACCAAAAACCCTAAGCCCTAAAACTAAACACTAAACACGAAACACTAAACCCTAACCCTAAACACGAAACCCTAAACCCTAAACCTAAACCTTAAACCCAAACCCTAAACCCTAAACCCAAAAACCTAAACCCTAAACACTAAACCATAAACCCTAAACCCTAAAACCTAAACTATAAACCCTAAACCCTTAAACCCTAAACCCTAATCTCTAAACCCTAAAACCTAAAACCTAAACCCTAATCCATAAACCCTAAACTCTAGACCCTAAACCCTAAACTCTAAACAATTGATAGTGACTCAACATACAAGCCAGTAACAGACAGCTGTTACTAGAGTGTAGACACACCAAGAGCTGGAACAAGTAGACCAAGAAGAGCAATGGCAGATTCAGAAGAGGAAACAACACGGAAATCAGGATCAGGCTCACCCCAAGACTGCATGGGGACCTGTCTCACCTCCACCTAAAAATACCAAAGATATTATGCAAAAGGCATCAGCAGTACCAGGTATAACTCATACTATCTCTACTCATAATAACTACATTAATTTAGAAATGCAGGAGTAGCAAAGCATAGGCAATAGTGGAGAATGCAATAAGAACAAAATTCTAGACCAAGAGATGTAGGCAACACAAGGGTCAGATAAAGACTCACCCTCTTTCAACCCCAACAACAAAGCAGGTATGCACAAGGAACATAATACAAACAGTAAAAACACAGGTATGGACTCTGTTATCCCTACTACCCAACACCTCACTATAACTTCTGTGAAAACTGTTATGTATGCTGATGAAGTAGAAGGAGGGATGGATGGGGGATGGAAGGAGAAACCTATTAACTTGCAGGAAGGGGTATCCAAAGGGGGGAATTTGACTCACGTTCTGCATGAGGTTGATCACACTGACCCTAGGTTGGACTATAGAACCCCTGCTACCACTATTGCAAGACACAACAAGCATAGTAATCAGAAACAGCACAACCCAAAGAAAGGAGATGATACTGGTCAGCTGCAGGAAGAACCAGGGATACAGAATATAGAGAACTTGGAACCTCTGCAAGATGATGATACTGGTCACCTTCAAGCAGAACAAGGGTCACAGGTTGATAGGGATAATGGTCAGAAATTGCAGAGTTCAAGAGGTAAAGATGGTCAGCACACTCCTGATACCAAACATAATGATGAGGGGAATCAGATTAGTCTCGAGAATCAGCACCAGCAACACAACAAGAACTCTCCAGGGAAAGTATCCAATAATAAATCTAGAGGTAAATTGAGCAAGAAAAAAAGAGAATCTATCAAGAGAAAACAACAGAAGGAGGTTGAAAATCAAAGAAGAAATAGACAGAAATCAGACTATGATGTGGTAAATTCAGAGGATGAATTTGATGAAGACACTCAATCTCTCAATGAAACTAATGATGATGAGGAAAGGGATGAAACCAGTGCTCATTTGATCAAGGCTTTTGGGTCTACATTTCGAAGTGAATTCCAAGCAGAGATTCAAGAAGTGGCAGATCAACAAGCCCTATCTCCAAGGGGTAGAAAACAACTCATACAGCTCATTAAATCAGCATTTATCAGTACATCTGCTAACTCTAGCAGGCCTAACACTAGGTCCAAGAGCAAAGGTTTTTAATGATTAGAATAATATGTTGGAATGCTAGGAGCATCAACACCCAAGGTTCTTTGGAAAGACTCCAAAATCTCAAGAAAATGCATAATCTATCTATGATAGCTATTCTTGGACCTTTTCCAAACAACTCTCAAATCAATCAATACAAACTCTTGTTATCTATGGACAATGCTACTTGTAATCACAATGGCAAAATTTGGCTTTTTTGGAGCAATGACATTGAAGGTGAAGTATTGGAAATACATGATCAACACATCACTTGTTCTATGAAGCATATAGAGCATAAAGAAAAGTTTGTGGTTTCTTGCATTTATGCCAAATGCAGAGAGCAGCTGAGAAGACCTCTCTGGGACAGATTGTTCCACTTTTCTAACATGGATATCCCTTGGTGTACGTGTCACGACCCAAGCCTAGGGCCTAGACGTGACATGGCGAATGAGGAACCCGAAGGAACCCCAAACAAGCCTCTCAAACTTGTCATCACACTTCATCGGTCGCGGAAGTACATTCAA
>JAJONQ010057272.1:0-20022 GCA_036250385.1 Solanum microdontum
GGGTTTGTATTCAACTAATGAACAAAAACAACAAAAATATAAAGATGCGAGATAGGGAAACAAAATTCTTGGGATGTGATAGGAATATGGGATAAAATATACTATTGGGTAAATGCTATTGATAGTAAATCGCTGAATATTTGTAACTAGGCTAGATTTTAGTCTCTCTCGAGCAACTTACCCCGAATCAAGTTGGTTTCTCTCGAACACCGAGTTGCAGCATTTAAGCGCAGCCTCCGCCTTAGCCCATTCACTCTCTCTCGAGCTGCATATGTGGGAGAAGGCCTAGGATCCACTCTCTCGAGCTGAACCCACGACGACACAATAATCACCGGCTATCGATTTAGTAGTCTTAGTTTTAAAACCTCTCCCTCGAGCAAGCCAAAAATACTAAGATGAAATCGTATTTGCAACTACAATCCCATTAAGTTCGAACACAACTACTAAATGAAATCACATTTAAACAACAAATAGACTAACAATAAGCAATACCCAATAGGAAATTTAACCCATATTCACAAAAGCACACCCCAAAAATTGGGTTTTTAGCTAGACATGAAAAAGAGATAGAAATCAATACCAATAAGTGTTTCCATCAAGTGGGTACGATAGAAAATGTCTTTAAACACGTCTAGGATGAAAATTCTTGGATACCCACTTCCAATTTCTTAGACTTCAAAACCTTCAAGCTCAAGAACAATGTCTCCCAAAAACTCTAAGAACAAAAAATTGAAAATATTCTTAGTCTCAGTAATAATTCTCTATAACTTGACACCAAGCTACAAAATTAAATGAGTATTTATAGTTTTCGAAAATTTGTGCTGCGAAGGATCACTCGACGCAGTTAGTCGGGATCGCCGATACACTCTGCGGTCAGCCCTTTGGTCTGGATCATCGCCTTTCACCTTTTGCCTTCAGCATCTTTGCGTTTTGATTCATTGGGCGACAGGGAATTGCTTCCCAGAACTGCTCGGCGTTGCGCCGACTGCTCCAATTCCTCGCAGACTTGATCTTTTCCTTCAGGTCTCAGTACACTGGAACATTAGGTGAGATTTGAGGCCTTTCGGCATCTCGTCTAATGGATTAGGTGATCTTCAGGCCATATTTTCTTCCTTCTTTCAACCGCTTTGTTCCTTTTTGTTCGGTAGCGTCCATGCTTTGTCTCTCAAGTCAAATACCTGAAACTTAAGGATTTACATTAGATATTGATACAAAATATGCATTTGAGGACACTAATTCAATCAAAATATAGCCCTAAATGAGTCCAAATTGTGGACTCATCAACACCTCCAACTTAAACTTTTGCTTGTCCTCAAGTAAAACTCAAGTTCAGCAGTTTAAAAATGATGTGTCAAATAGTTCTACACAAGACTCAATCATGAATGTACACAACAAGACTAAACTTATTCATGCAAGGATCAATTTGTATACTCAAAGATTCAAGTTGTGACACACCATTATCAAAGATTCTCAAGCTCACTATACTTGCTTCAAATGCAAGTACAAGCTCAACAAAGGTATTCAAATGCCCTCCCAGAAAAGAATGATTCCATTTTAACACACAATGATTTAATCATTTAAAGGTCCGGAATCAAATGTAACACTCACACTCACAAAGAAGAACACTATGCATGTTTTCGCCCATAGGTTTGCCCGTATTTTACAGTTGACAATTGCTTCAGCTCACTAAATATGAAAAAGGTGTTTTCAATGCTTGTAATGGGGCTGAGTGCAAATGTATGATCATTTAAGCTCAATGACTTTTATCCTCATGAAATGTGGTGCTCACAACACTCCCTTTCCTCTTCTTTCATCATTTTCTTTAGTGCTCATAAGTCATCCCATTATTCACTTTCCATGGATTGTTCGGAAACCCCATTTTTTTTGTACTTTATTCCACGACTTTTTCTTCATTCTTTTCTTCTCTTTTTCTCTTTTTTTTTTGTATGGAGGGGTTCCATTTTTCCCAACACCATGGGTCAAAGCAGAGTTTCCTTGCTCTTCTTGACTTGCTCTTTTCTTTTCACCATACTCCTAACTTAGGCTCTTGGCCTAAGTTGGCTATTCAATCAACCACAAATCAAGAGGATTATAGGTAGTGGATTAAGAGAGGTCATATCTTCATCAAGTTTCTTCCAAAGAAAGGTAAGGCTCAAGGGGTGTTCCAAAGAGGTTCACACACTCACAAGGTAGGTCACAAAAGAGGTATATGTCAAATTGGCTCACACTCTTCGAAGTTGCCTAAGATCATATCAAGAGATAGCGTCACTGAGTCAACCAGACCAACGGGGAAAACTTTAGGTGTCATCATGCATGGTTCACGATAAGCTCATCACACAAGACATTGAAACCAAAGTCAAACAAGACTCCACCCTTTCACTAGTGTGCAACGTTCATCACAAGAGACTCATATCAAGAGATAGCGTCACTGAGTCAACCGGACCAACGGGGAAAACTCTAGGTGTCATCATGCATGGTTCACGGTAAGCTCATCATACAAGACATTGAAACCAAAGTCAAACAAGACTCCACACTTTTGCTAGTGTGCAACGTTCATCACAAGAGACTCAATTCGATAATTGCCTAGTCATAACGAGATGCAAAGAGTTTACATATTGTCTATGTAACTTCATTTGGTCTCATCGTAGCCGCACATTTACTTTTGTTCGATTGCGAGCACTATTCAAGTCATCGGTATAGATTGAAACCGATACTCAAATTTGCAAGAGAACAGCCACATTAAACACAACAAGAGGTGGCCATTTTTTTTTTCCAGAAGGGTCAAAAATGATTTATAATTAAAACATAAGGAGCCATAAGCTCAAACATCCGTGAAAAGCAGTGCAACACATAATTGTAAGCATAACGACCCAAATATATAAACAAAACATTAATCACAAAAGAAAGGTGGGCCTTACCCCAGCACAAATAAAAGTATTTGTCCTCAAATGCAAACAACATTATCAAAATTTTAAAATAAAGTAAGACAAAGAGGGAGGTAAAAAAGGGATCCTATTTGGCCATCAGTGCCCGGAGTAGTGTTCAAGATCTGGGCATCAGTATCCAGAACTATCTCAAAACCATTAACAGTGTCAGGCCCACTAGGAGTGGCCACCTGCGAATCCGCCCAAAAGGCATACACAGCTGCATAGAACCCCTGTTCCCATGAAGGAGCATTAGGGTTTCATGGAATAGTTGAAATGGGCTTCCGACAAGAAGATGCATAGACTCCTCGGGCTTCCTTGCCCTTTCCTTTATCGTCCTTCCCACCATATGCGAGAGGTTTGGTAGCTTTGCCTTTGGATGCAGCTGCCTCTACATTAGTGACAATTCTCTTTCCCTTTGTTCGGGGTGGCCTATTTCCACCTGCAACCTTAGGTTTGGCG
The DNA here is from genome assembly GCA_036250385.1 of Solanum microdontum. Classification (NCBI taxonomy): domain Eukaryota; kingdom Viridiplantae; phylum Streptophyta; class Magnoliopsida; order Solanales; family Solanaceae; genus Solanum; species Solanum microdontum. The sequence continues at coordinate 3,387 of JAJONQ010057272.1, forward strand.
ATGTCTGCAACTTCGAGATAAGGTTAGAAAAAACATTCTATAGATGCTCAGAACACCAGTCAGGCAAACTCGCTGACTCGGTCGGTGAATCGCCGATGTCATTCAGTGATCAAGGGTTAGTTCGCTGAAAGTTATAGTGGAAAGGGATACAGGGGAGCAGACCAGGGTGAGAAAGAAGACTTTCGGTGAGTCGCTGAGTTCCTTTGACGACCTTAGGCTTCTCGCCAAAAGTTACAGACTTCAAAAACATATTTAGCATGAAATTAATGGCGAGATGGGGACATTAGGCAAACCGCCGAGTGGTTCCGCTAGCTTGACCCAGCTCGCCAAACAGCCCAACATGCCTATTTTCAACCCAACTTCTCGAATTCAACCCCGCAATCGCTGAAAATAACATCAAAGCATGCACTAGTTAAATTAAACTCAGACCCATAACACTTAAGCATGATATCCACAAAATTTACTTCATTTTAAGCACAAACTTATGGGATTTCGACAATCAAAACATTACGGGCAAGAATATCAAATTAAATCAGGCATTCAAACCTACTGATTCTGTCAGAGAGGTCCAGCACACAGAAACACGATAAGATTATTGTATTTGAGTACGAAATCAATAAAAATAGCCCAGGGTTCGGAAACCAACCTTTAATGCTGACTAAATTGGGATTGAATCACTAGGCAGCAATGTAATCCAAGTTCCGAGCACAAATCGAGAACTAACACACTCAGAGAATGAAAAAATATAAAAAATACTAAATAGGTGTGAGATTTGGAAGATTAAAAGCGAGGGAAACTGAAAGAGTTGGAAGTTCAAACCATTAACCCTTTTTAAAGACCGTCCAGTTCGCGCCCATTTGGTGATATTAGTCGTGATCGCCTACCCATTAAGCTACTCGCGGAATGATCCCTTGCCTCACCGAATTGTATAGGGCCTTCAATCAAATTGAGGGTCCAAATGGCGGACTAAATCCGCATCGCTGACCTATTCGGTGACTCGCTAACAATTTCACTGGCTTGCCGAGTTTTACAGACTCTCATTTGAATTTGGTTTGAGTCTAACGACGGTCTAGGTCAGAGTCACCAACCTCGTTGGCGATGCGCCTTCTGGTCTTTTGGTTCACCGACCTATACTTTTTGAACAATTCCCATACCTTAACCTGCCCAATCAACACACCTTTATTCTAGAATAACAAATTAAAATGATAAAACCTTGGGTTGCCTCCCAAGAAGCGCCTTAGATAACGTCGTGGAACAACGCAAGTCAACACTCGTACTTCATTCTTAGGGTTAGCCATAACATTACTTGGCAACTCCCTATTTTGTAGCGGGTGGAGATGAGGCATCACATGACCCGTAAGGTTTTGGAGCAACTAAATGGATCTGGAATGAGAACCAATCATCTGTTTCGTTACTTTGATGCTCTCCTTCATTTCTTCCAACACCCTATTATGCTCATTCACCTTTGGAGAATGATCGAGAGCATTCCTTTGACATGTTTACCCTCATTGTCCTTAGCTCTTTTTCTCTCATGAGGAGGGATGTATTTGTCCTTCCTTTTGCATTGGACTTCAATCTCCCCTATCTTTTTGGCCAACTCATCCATCTGATTCATCAGTGCGGCCAACATGAAGTCCTTCTCTACTTCTTGGTTTATTTCAGCCATGTTATCAAGTAGTCGGGCTGCTATCGCATAGGGGTATTGTGTAATACTACCCGAAATGAGTTAGTCAGCCAATACCTTATTTCCGGGACCAAGACTTCTGTAAAAGCAATCTAGGAGGAATATGTCGGGAATTTCATGGGATGGGGATTGAACTAGCAGTTCTTTAAACCTTGACCATGCCTCATGAATCCGTTCAACTTGCAATTGTTTGAAGGTTAGAATGCGATCCCTGAACATCATTACTTCTAATGGAGGAAACTCCATTTGCTCGCGAGTACTGCTCGATATACTCACCTCCTCTATTTCAAAAGCTCAAACAAGCAAAACACAAAGCTAAAAATTAAGTGACTAGAACTATAACTAAGAAGAACAAAGATTTTACTAAACTAAAAATTCTCAACTAACACCACTCCCTGGTGGCGGTGCCATTTTGATGTTTGTGTAATCAAGACACAACTTCCAATTTAAGTGTCTACGATCGTACAATAGTAATATAACCTAACCGAATGGGTTGGGGTCGAATCTGAAGTGAGTGGTTGCAAGAATTAATAGAAAAGTAAAATCAAGTTCTAATCAATCATAGTTATAAATATTAACGAATAAAAACATACTAAATCTAAAGGTGACACGAATGTCAATTATCAATGGAGGCTTTGTATTCAACTAATGAACAAAAACAACAAAAATATAAATATGCGAGATAGGGAGACGGGATTCTTAGGATATGATAGGAATATGGGTTTAAATATACTATTGGGTAAATGCTATTGAAAGTAAATCGTTGAATATTTGTAACTAGGCTAGACTTTAGTGGAGGTATATTCTTTCTTGAGCAACTTACCCCGAATCAACTCGGTGTCTCTTATACACCAAGTTGCAACATTTAAGCGCAGCCTCCGCCTTAGCCCATTCACTCTCTCGAGCTAAATGTGTGGGAGAAGGCCTAGGATTCACTCTCTCGAGCTGAACCCAGAGCTGAACATATGACGACCCAATAACCATTGGCTATCGATTAAGTAGTCTTAGTTTTAAAACCTCTCTCTCGAGCAAGCCAAAAATAGTAAGATGAAATAGTATTTGCAACTACAATCCCATTAAGTTCAAACACAACTACTAAACGAAATCACATTTAAACAGCAAATAGACTAACAATAAGCAATACCCAATAAGAAATTTAACCCATATTCACAAAATCACACCCCAAGAATTGGTGTTTTAGCTAGACATGAAAAAGAGATACAAATCAATACCAACAAGTGTTTCCATCAAGTGGGTACGATAGAAAATGTCTTTAAACACGTCTAGGATGAAGATTCTTGGATACCCACTTCCAATTTCTTGGAGTTGAAAACCTTCAAAAACTTCAAGTTCAAGAACAATGTCTCCCAAAAGCTCTAAGAACTAAAAACTAAAAATATTCTAAGTCTCAGTAATAATTCTCTACAACTTGATACCAATCTACATAATAAAATGAGTATTTATAGTTTTTGAAATTTTGTGATGCGAAGGATCACTCGGCGTAGTTAGTCGAGATCGCCGATAAACTTGGCGATCCGCCCTTTAGTCTGGTTTATCGCCTTTCAGCTTTTGCCTTCAGCATCTTTGCATTTTAATTCATTGGGTGACAGGGAACTACTCGATGATGCGCCAACTGCTCCCTTTCCTCGTAGACTTGATAATTTCCTTCAAGGCTCAGCACACTAGAACATTAGGAGATATTTGAGGCCTTTTAGTGACTCGCCTAATGGATTAGGCGATCTTTAGGTCATCTTTTCTTCCTTCTTTCAACCGCTTTGTTCCTTTTTGATCGATAGAGTCCATGCTCTGTCTCTCAAGTCAAATACCTGAAACTTAAGGATTTACATCAGATATTGATACAAAATATGCATTTGAGGACACTAATTCAATCAAAATATAGCCCTAAATGAGTCTAAATTGTGGACTCATCACTTATTCACACAAAATTCCTCAAAAATTAAAGGTCCCGGAATCCCTTACAACTCTCACACTAAAAAAGATGAACACATGCATGACTCCACCCAAAATCTTGCCCTTATTTTCCAATCAACATTCGTTTTAGCTCACTAAAGATCACAAAGGTCTTTTTAAGGCTTGTAATGGGGCTAAGTGTAAAGGTATGGTCATTTAAGCTTAGTGTCTTCTACCTTCATGAAGTATGGCCTGAAAATAACTTTTCTCCTTCTTTTTAACATTCAAACATATTCATAATCCACCCTATTATTGAACTAAACATGAATCACCGGATACCACAAATTTGTTTTTTACTATTCTCACACACTTTATTTAACAACTTTTGCTCTTTTTCAGTATTTTTCTTTTCTTTCTTCTGTTTCGTTTCTTTTTTTTTTTTACATGGAGGGGTTCCATGTTTTCAAAACAATCCATCAAAGGGGGAATTATTTTTACACTTCTTTATTTTCCTTCTTTTTCACCACACCCCCAACTTAGGCCTAAGTTCGCTATTCAAACGAACCAATACTTCATGAAGGTTATGGGTGATGGGATAAACAGGTCAAAGTTGTTCAGGTTTCTTCCAAGAAAATGATAGGCTCAAAAAGTGCCAAGAAAGGTTCACACATCTCACAAGGTTGGCCACAAAGAGGTATATTGTCAAATTGGCTCACTCTTCAAAATTCTTTCCCAAGATCATTTCAATTGCTTGCTTCACTCAATTGATCGGACCAACGAGGAAAATTCTAGGTGTCATCAAGCTCAATGTTCAAGAGAACCTCACCACACAAGGCATTGGAACAATTATCAAACAAGACTCCACACTTTCACTACCAAAAAAATAGCGTTTAGCGACGGATATTAGCGACGAACACTATTTTGTCACTATATAACGACGGATTTGCAACTGAATTGCCATTTTGTTGCAAAATTGACAAATAATTCTGAGTAATAATATAGCGACAGATTGGCAACGGAATATTTATTTTGTCGCTAAATATTAGCGCAAAATTTTGGTGCCTAATTTTTCCTACAGATTTAGTAACAAGTACGGGTGACAAATTTAATAAATATTGGGCAACGGAATTAGTGACGAAAAAAAGGTTGCTAAACTTTTTATTATATTTTTATAAAATTTATATTATATAGCGATGAAAATATCCGTCACTATAATTTTTTCTAAATAAATACATTAATTTGAAAGCAACGGATGTTAGAATCCGTTAGTAAATCCGTTGCAAATATTTTTAAAGTCATATAATATTCTAGGGCACAAATTTATTACCACATTTTCAAGCTCCCGCTCCAAAGAAACCTCTCTCAAGCTCCATCTCCATTGAAGCCTTCCAAGTCTCGCTGCAAGCTCCATTAAAGTTCTCCATCTCCTTTCCAAGTCTCCACTGCTAGCTTTCCAAGTCTCCACTGCTAGCTTTCCAAGTCTCCACTGTAAACTCAATCTCTCATCTCGATTTCAATTTCGTTTAGCTCTCCATCTCAATAGGGCTGTGTTATTTTCAAAATGGGTAGTTTCAACTCTTCTTTCAGCAAAATAAGAACCCCAACTCGTTCCTGCATTTGAATATTAGATTCGCTGGATTTGGGTATCGATGGCTTCAGTTGACAAAATCATTGTTTTCCAGTTCAACTTGTCTTCTGAAAATAGAGATTTTAGTGTTTTAGGTGTATGAAAATATGCTATTTTAACTCTTAACTCTTTCCATTTCATTTAGCTTGATTGCCTGAAGTAGGATTGGGATTTTCTCAATATAGGGGTTTTAAAAATTTAAGTGTTCCAAAAATACGGTTTTTTCTAGAAATTGTGTTTTCTGGAAATAGGGGTTAGGGTTCAAGCAAGCATTTGGATTTCAATGTTGGAATGGTCATTGACTTTGGGTTCCACAACTGTCAATGAGAGTAGAAATTAACTCTTGCTGCGTCAATGGTACCTTGTCAGTTTTAAACAAAATAATTACTTTTTATATTGGCTCACCTAATTAGATGGGATTCATGAATATAATTGTTGTCTAAAGTCCACTACAAGAAAAACAGTCTCTATGGAAGGGAAATCTAGTCCCTAAAAGTTCAAATCTGGTCTCAAATGCTCAACTGAGACCAGAAAAACCTAGTCGTCACTCATCCTAGATACTACAGTCTCTACTGGTAAGTAAGGCTGAGTTCAAAAAACTTGTCCCTAAATGGTTTTGCGACTAGCCAAAACTCTGGTTGTGAGATGCTTTTAGGGACTATATACGTGGTCTCTATATCATGGTATTCATGTCGTTAAACCTCTTTTGTGACTATACGCAATGTGGTCCTAATAGTGTTATAAAGACTAGTGTGACCTGGTCCTAAAATAACATTAGAGACCATCAAAAATATGTTCCTAAAACAGCTATAACGACCTTAACAAACTGGTCCTAGAGTAGTTTTAAAATGACCAAAAAATCTGGTGCTAGATTATACATTAGAGAGCAACAACTTTGGTCCTAGATTGACCATTAGAGACGATCGATAATTGTGGTCTCTAACCGACCACCTTTGATCCTAGAGCCATTAATATCACAAGAATCTAAATTCATCAACAAATGCCAAAATAAATACTACTAAAAATATGGATACAAATAGATCATATAGTGAAAGGGAGTAGGAAGATAGAGATAACAGTGCGATTGATTACAATAAATTGGTTAACATCCCATGATGTTAACCAATTTAAACTTGCATCTTTACTGAACAATGAACAAAAGTCTGGCAGAAAACTTTAAAATTTCAGTCTTTGTCAAGTGATATCCACAAACATCAACAGAAGCTGCAAGATATAAGAAAAATCTATTAGAAAACTTTGACATACATTAGCCAAGAATCCAACATCTATTTTGCAGAACCACAACTAAATAACATTAGATAGATAATATAAGCAAATGGAGTGAATTAACATAAAAGACAAGTTGGATTAACAATATCTCGGTAGAAACCATTAAAATAGGGTAGCTGGTAGCGATATTGTTGCAGCATAGTATAAAATTTCAAAACAAAATTTATGTCGTTATGAAGTTGTGTAGAAAATAAAAGACAGAGCTAGCATAAAAGGTATGTATAGTTGCTGTTAATTCAGAAATTAATGTACTATGTTCTAAATGTTACGCCTTCTTATTTTTATTTGAAGGCAATGCATCAGTCTCTCGACTCATCTCGTCTTGTCTCGTCATCTCACCTCAACTCGTCTCCTCATCTAACTGACTTTGTTTAAATAAATTAAGATTTCAAATGTAACTCCAACTATTCTCTAAACAATCATTAACTTAGCATACAACTATAGACAATTAGGAGTGGTATTGCTAGGTGCAAACAGAGGTGGGTACCGCCGGAGTCGGGATACAAACTAAACAGGAATGGTTTTTATAACTAATCTACCAAAAATGGGGGAGCTGGAGGAGTCATGCGTGACAACAACGTCTCTTAGATAACAGGATTCTCAGCAAGAATAAAATATTTCAACTCTCTACATTCAGAACTACTAGCTCTAGTAATGGGACTAAAAATGGCGGCTCTACGAAATATATCCAATCTACAAAATTGAAACTAACTCAGCAGAAATAGTGCAGCTGATTCACAAAGGTCATGATTCACACAACTAATATAATTTTTGAATGCAGACAGCTGCTCCAGAGGCTGGGGAACCTATCGATCAGCCATAGTCGCAAGGAGCAAAACCAGGTGGACTTTAGTATTTCTGTTGAGTCAGTTTCAAACGGACTGAATCAATAACATAAAAGACGAGCTGGAGTGGCAACATGTTGGCAGAATCGTTAAAACAGATCAGCTGATCACAGCAGAGCAGGAAATTAATGTACAATATATGTTCTAAATGTTGCGCCTCTAAGCAGTAACTAATTTTAACTCTAACTGTTCTCTAAGCAATAACTAATTTCGCATATATTTATAGACAAGAATCCAACATAAATTTTTAGAAACGACAACTTAACAACATTTGGAAGGAAATAGAATCAAACGAACTGAGTGAATAATCTAAAAGGCGAGCTGGAGTAACAACATGTGGGCAAAAAATGTTAAAACAGAGCAGTTGGCAGCTATGTTGGAGTAGACTAAAAAATTAATGTACTATGTTCTAATTGTTGTGCCTTTTTATTTTTATTAGAAGGCAATGCATCAGTTTCTCGGCTCACCTTGTCTTATCTCGTCACCTCACCTCAGCTCATTTCCTCCTATAACCTACTTTGTTTAAAGAAATTAAGAGTTCAAATTTAACTCCGACTATTCTCTGAATAGTCACTAATTTTGCGTATAACTATAGACAACACTGGTCAAATAACTCAAGTTCCTGTAAGCATAAACTAATTCTGCAGGGACACTGAATGTGATAGCTATCTATACATGAAACAAGGCAACAATTGTAAGCTATAAAAGTCACTAACTTTTTTATTTATATACATGGAAAGAGGTAAACTATAGTCTATAGCTCAAGTTTTATAGAGGATTATAGGACATCAAGAATTATAGACTTTTTGAAGGCGACTAGAAACAATCCTCACACAAAATAAGATCCACATATGCACTTAAAGGTTCCTAACAACAAATCAAAAGTTGTCCAGATATTTCATCAACCAGATGAGACCCAGATTCATTTTCAATATTGTATCTTATTCTACTACACAATTAGCACAACAAGAAACAAATTTGTTATTCCATATTTCTTTTAGTTTTCTAGTGTGAGTGAAATTTTTTCACATCGAAAGACCCGTATATTCATTTTTAATCACACATTGATTATGGTGTTACATTTCAACAAAATAAATTTAAAAGTTGGGTATATTGTTACTAACTTGGTTAGCTGAAAAGGTAGTGGTCATTCAGTTGAAAAAGACGATGTTGTAGCTGCTGCACGTGATTGATGAGCCACGAATAGTTCTTTCATTTTCATTACTTCTTTCATCTCATCTTCTAAGGTAGACAAACGATTGTTCAAGGATTTGTTTTCCTCATTCAAGGATTTGTTCTCTTCATTCAAGGATTTGATATCCTCTTGAGTTGAACGTAGCGTAGATAACAATTCAGCTTTTGAAGAAGTTCCCCCTCTCAAGTCTTTTGCCTTTAATCCACCCCAAAATCCATATATGTGGCTACGAGTTTGAGGTCCACAACATTTTTCAACAATCTCTATGGTAGGTAGAGATGGATATGCTTGAACCATTTCTTCTAGTTGAGTCTAAAAAATATATCAAAGAACATTTTCTATTATAACACATAACAATTTTAAGTAATTAACATATTTAATTTACAAAATGCACATGCTTTTCAATTACTTCAGGTTCAACAAGGTTGTTATCTTTCTTACGAGTCTCAAAGAAAATAGTTGCCAAATCTGGTGGATTTCCATCTTTTCCACCCTTTACATCAAAGTCAAACATGTCAAATAACACACACCTCATAAATATTTCATTTAGAAAACTAATTTTATGATAATACCAATTGCTAAATAATCTCTCGAATAGACTTTCTACCAATATGATGAAGCATCTTCAACTTTGCTCGATTTGCTGCATTCCTAGTTTTTCTTGCCTGTATTTGTTCACAGTAAGCTTCTAGTGCAAGTTCTTAAAAAAACTGGGATCATAGACATAGATAATTTATTGTCAAATTTGAGTCAGCAATATGAGCTAGTCATAGCAAGATGTAGTCAAGAACTTAAATGCTCTGTAACACAAACATAGTGTTTGTTAATACTGATTCTCAAAAAACACAAGATTCTTGACAAGTATTTGTACTCTTATCTTTTTGTTGACAGCTTATGGTGTAAATATTTGACCAAAATACTCAGTAAGCTGCAAAAATACACCCTATATTAGCAATTATCTCCAGAGTCTCTTTCAAAGCATGTATTTTAAAAGGTTCACTTGTATTAACTACAAATTCAAAAGCGGAGAAAAGTTGTCCTAAGAAAGTCTGTGTTGGCACATTTAACCATGCCAGAAATAGAGAAGATGCTATGGAGGATAATTGGACAGCTCCAAGTGTATGACAAATTTCAATTATAAAGTTGTTTCTACTACAACTACTAACAATCTTATGTGGATAAACAAATTCTTATAAGATCATGACGTTGTCTCTGTTCAAAGACCATGTCAAATCTGCACCTTGTTTATACAATTTTACTATACTTTAGAACAAAAAGTGAATTCTTTACTTACCATTGCATCCTAAACTTACAAGATAAATGTGGCTTGCCCAGATTCAAGAATAATAAATTAGGCATGGATTAGCTAGTTGGTGCATCAAGAATACTAAGACACTACATAGTAGACATGTTCTATACTTAGGTTTGTTTTTAGGTCTATTATGCGCTAAGGAGGGAAATCAAACTATACAAATGAGTAGAAAAGCAGACAATTAACTCAATAGGCTTACCTAAAAACTTTCAGAAGCAAAATGTTCCTTTACTAACCATTCCCATTCTTTTTTGTCTACTCCTCTTGGGACATTCTTAAGAGACTGTTGGATAGACTTATCCTTCACATATTTTGCATGCAAGTGTCCTTTCCATTTGTTCCAAAAGTCATTCATCCATCGCAAGATATGATCACGATGATCATTCATATCAACACTCTCAAATTTGTGCTACAACAATTGAAACATGAGTTGAGTTATTATTTTCAAAAAAAAAAAAAAAGGCATCATAAGTTTTACATCCTGTTATATGAACAAGTGTAAATTACTTTTAAAACTTCAGTTAATGAAAGATATAAATCAGAATCATGTGTAAAATGGATTCAAAAGTTGTACAATAGTTGCTATATGGACAAGAACATTGATGTAGCAGGCAACACTACAAAATTAGAATCAAGTGTATAATGGATTCAAAAGTTGTACATCAGGTGTATATTTATTACCTCAATAGCTGCCCACATGTGATTCAACTTTTCTTGCTTAATATCATTCCACGATGATACCCCCAAGGGACAAATATTATGATCATGCACAATTTTTCCCAAATGCCTTGAAAATAGATTGCTATTTGTTCCAACCGTTCGAATATTGTAAAAGGTAACTTTCAACTTTTGTCCAATTTCAAGTGAAGCAGCTTGTTTTCACATGTTGCTTCCTCGAACTCTTCTTACCTTTGTAGGATTAGATGAACCTACAACAACATAATTTGATAAAAACTGTAGCAATCAAACTCAATTCTAAAACTTAATAACATATGAGTTCAAAATATCATACCTTTTTCTGTTGTTTGAGATTGGTTCATAACTTGATTAACAAATGGAGGTAATGAAACATTGGTTTGCATATCCTCTTTCTCAAGAACAATTTTTTTCATTTTTTGCATTTCTTGATTAGAAGACATGTTAGAACCCAATTTTGTGCATTTAGAAGATTATCAAAATCAACACTCTTGTTGAAAGATCCCACCTCATATTTAGAAATTCCCAAAGAAGAGCTCAAAGATCTAATTCCTTTCTCTAGTCCCTTTCCTATAGCACGTGGATTCACTTCACATGATATAAAAGTTTATCAAGAAAATTGAAAACATAGTATATTATGACATTTTTTAAAAACTCTTACTTGTTTCAAGTTCTTGGGTGTATTTCTTAACTTGATTAGTAATAGGAGATGAGGTATTAATTTGCATATTCTCTTTTTCAGGAGCAATGGAGTTTTTATGCATCATTCGTGTTCCTTGACTAGTGGACATGGTAGAGTTTTTAAGTCCCTGTCCTTGGCCCTTCCCTATAGAACCTGAAAAAAATAAATCATACAACCAATACTTTGCTATGCCTTGAAGTAAAAAACTACAAAATATCTTACTTGTTTCAATCTCTTTGATGTACTTCTTAACTAGATCACTTGATTAAGGCAATAAGCTCTTAGACAACAAACTTCCTTTCTCACCCAAAGATTTAAGCCCTCGTCCTCATCCCTTTCCAATAGCACTAGGCGCAACAAATGTATATCTGATAGTACTCTTCATATTAGAATCGACCTCATTTTTAGTCTTCAATGATTTCATCTTGAACCTGCAAAAAGAACCAAAACATTAAAAATTAAACCTGAAAAATGTCGAACTATGTAGTAATAAAAGAAATTGTGTCATCATAATGTTGAATAATGAAATACTAATTCATAAAAGATCCTTCACCTCATTAGTTCTTTTCCTTTTTTTTTTGGAAGGACTTCCTAACTCTACAGTGTCATCATCCATTTGTTCTACAATCTCAAAGGAATCACGAGGCTGAGTCTTCCTTACTACTTGCCAACCTTTGTTGGAATTATCATTAGCATAAAACACTTGAGATGCTTGATTCGCTAAAATAAATGGCTCATTTATTTTCAAAAATCTACTTGGATTAATACTCACAAAATCATACTCATCCTTTTTAACTCCTTTTATTTCATCATACACATCGAACCAATTACATCAAAATAAAATCACTCTTCTATCCATGACAAATTGCAACTCAATCACATCTGTTAAAACTCCATAATAATCAAGGTTCTCACTATCTTCATCATTCTCACCCAATACAACACCACCACAATTTTGAGTCCTTAACTTGTTATTATAATCTTCTACATGAAATCTATATTCATTAACGACATAACCATTAGAACGCGTTGAATATTTGGTGGGACCACGTGAAAGTGAGAGTAGATCTTCAATGATCTGACTATCATCTCGTTTGTGCAATTGTGCGATCTATCAACAAGATAACATTTAATATTTTAGAATGAGTATTACAATATTAAACTATCAAATTTTAATATTTATGTATTATTCACCCTATCTTTAAACCATTCAATAAATTGTCGGCTCCAATCTGCATCAGACAAGTGTTGAGCATTCTCATGAGTTTGTGCAAACTCTCTACAAAATTGAAGTTATCCATAAGTCTCCTACTGAAAATTAATTAATCTAAAAGAAATAAAATAAGTGAGATGATATAAAAGAAGTATCCATACTTGAGATATGGTAATACTACATTACAGTTCTTCAATATGTATATATGTGCTTGTTCAAGTTTATATGATTCAAGCTCACATGGATCTTTAGCTCCTAGAGTTTTTCCAGGTTGACTAAAAATAGATAAACCGCCATTCGATTGTTTTAAATCACCATCATAATTTAGTTTAGGACGATTAAATCTTGTGTGAACTCTATGCAAATACCTTGAACATAAAGTCATACATTCATTTGCAATGTAGCCCTCTGCAATACGAAGGACATGCCCTATTACCAATGAGAGATTTCAAAAAATATAACCATCGCTCCACAGGATACATCCACGGATAATGAATCGGTCTAGCAATCTTAGCTTCAGTAGCTAAATGAACAGGTAAGTGCACCATGACATCAAAAAATGAAGAAAGGAAGACCTTTTCCAACTTGCAAAGTGTTATGGGTATTTGCGCTTCAATATCCTCCAAGTTTTCAATTCTCAACTCTTTTGATCCAAGCACACTAAAAAATATAGAAAATTCAATAAGAGGTTCACACACTTGTTTGGACAACATACCACAAAGTGCAAGAGGGAGTAGATGTTGCAAGAGAACATGGCAATCATGACTTTTCAATCCAAATATCTTGTGATCTTTCAGGTTCACACATTGAGAAATATTAGATGAAAAACCATCAGGAACCTTTAGATTCTTTAAGAAAAGGCACAATTTATGCTTATCTTCGGGAGACAATGTGTAGCATGCTTTTGGAATTTCAATTTTCTCCCCCTTTTGGATAGGGTGCAATTCCGGCCTAATGTTCATCTCTTGCAAGTCTAATCGAGTGTTAATTGTGTCCGTGGTCTTTCCTTTGACATTCATAATTGTCCCCATGATATTATCACATATGTTTTTTTCAATATGCATAACATCCAAATGATGTCGCAACAAGAAACACTTCCAATATGGAAGTTCAAAAAAGATACTTTTCTTGTTCCAATTATCCATTCGATTTTCATGTGATATCTTCTTTCTTATCTTAGGATCCTTTGATAATTGTAACCCTTCAAGATAATTCACTTGATTAAGTATCTCAATACCGGAACACATTTTGGGTGGAGGCCTTTTCTCCACCGTACCATCAAATGACCCCTTCTCACTTCGCCATTTATGATTTTAAGAAAGATAACGCCGATGACCCATAAAACACTCCTTCTTACCCTTAGATAATCGAATTGAGGAAGTGTCTTTATTGCAACATGAGCATGCCAATTTTCCTTTTGTACTCCATCCCAATAAATTTCCATAAGTTGGAAAGTCATTGATGGTCCATAATAAAGAAGCATTCAACTTAAAATTTTGCTTAGTTGATGCATCATAGGTCTCAATACCAACTTCCCACAACTCCTTCAATTCCTCTATTAAAGACTGAAGATATGTATCAATTGCATCTCCTAGACCATTTGGACCCGGAATAATCATTGACAAAATAAAATTTTCTTGCTTCATACACAACCAAGGTGGTAAATTATAAGGAATAAGAACCACATGCCAAATGCTATGTGAGATTTTTGAATTTTGGAATGGTTGAAATCCATCACTAGCAAGTCCAAGTCGAATATTTCGAGGCTCAACCACAAATGAAGGATGAAGTTCATCAAATGACTTCCATGCCATTGAATCAGCCGGGTGCCTCATTATTCCATAATCAGCTCTTTTATCCTTATGCCATGTCATTAGAATAGATGTCTTAGTAGACATAAACCATCTTTGAAGTCTAGGCTTTAAAGGAAAATAGCGTAAACTCTTTATTGCTATCTTTTACCTTTTTTATTCCTTGTTTCCCCGCTATGTGTATTTATTTTCCATCTCAACGCACCACAAACTTTGCAAGAATCGAGTAAGCTATCCTCCTTCCAGTATAACATGCAATCATTAGTACAAACATCAATCTTATTGTTTAAAAGACCAAGTTCTTTAATTATCTTCTTTGCCTCATAATATGAATTTGACAAATTGGCACCATCAGGCAACAACTCCTCTTTCAACATTTTCAATAGCATTGTAAATGATGCATTACTCCAACAACCCATACTTTTGATAGGAAGCAATTTGATCCAAGTGGAAAGCTTTGAAGCTTTTGAATTTTGATAAAATGGCAACTCAAAATCTTTCAATAGGCTGTAGAACTTTTTTGCATCAACATTTGGTTCCTCTTCAAGTAAGTCATCACAACCAGTATGTGTAGTTCCTCCATCATTATTAGGATATAAATCTCTCAATAGTTCTTCTACTTCATCTTCACTCTGACATTCTTCTACTGCATCATCATCTTTTTCTTCATCTACATATTCTGATTCTGATAATGGCTCACCCAAATGTTCTCCATGGTGATACCAACAAGTATAATTGCGAATTATTCCATGTACTAGCAAATGTGTCTCAACTATTTTACGAGTTCCTAAAGTTGTGTTGTAACATTTGACACACGTACATCGTATTTCATATTGTTCTCCTGTTTTTTGAAAAGCATAACCCAAAAACTTTTGCACACCGAGTAAGTAGTTCATCGAGATGATTATCAACAAGTTGCATCCACTCCTTACTAGGTGCCATAACCTTTATGAGGACAAAATATTTAGATTAAAAAAACAAAGGATAACAAAATACTAAAATCCACACAACTAGTTACAATCAAATCCACACAATTCTCTTCGTAAGATAAAATGAACATAAATTCTATCTGTAAGACCAAATGAAAAAGACCTCCTAGTTGTTGTTGCTAATTTTCTTGATTCAATTTCTCTTATTCCAATTGTTGTTGGAGATTTTTATAACAAAAAAGTAGAGTTAATTAGCACTCTTTTATATATACCTGCAAACTGATGGACATAAAATATTTTACTCTTTTTTCCAACTTTCTTAAAGTTAAGTATTACATGATCAAGAAGGCCAACAAAAAAGACTCAACATTGGATATATATGTTCTTATATTCATAAACAAGGCAGATCAGATTGCTCTTTAAATGTGATTACACATGGGCTCTTGCATATCTAGTTCCTATCAATGGAAGGAAATACAATGTTATTGTTTACTTTTGGAAAAGCTAAAGGTTGTGTTAAATTGGAGGCAAGCCTATAGGATTAAGCCTGCATATCTAGTTCCTATCAATGGAAGGAAATACAATGTTATTGTTTACTTTTGGAAAAGCTAAAGGTTGTGTTAAATTGGAGGCAAGCCTATAGGATTAAGCCTCCAATATGTCTGGTTAGGACATAGATAGATGATAATTTCAATACTAATAAATGAAATAGATGACATTAGAGATGCTATCAAAGTGCGAAAGGGGATCTCATTATGACTTTCTCAATTTCGACTCAATGCACTAGTAATAATAGGGAACAAGATGAAATGGCTACCTATGATAGTGAATAGTGTATTTATAATGACGTTAGAAATGTGCATCTCAAACTTGATTCTTTAAAGATTTTTTTGACATGATTAGCATTCAACAGTCAAGAAACTAGCAACCTCAACCTTAGAAATACTGTTCATATTTTGAAGACTGAAGACGTGGACTTTATGTACTATTATAGGATGGCAACCAAGTTGCATACTTCATGGATAAATGGCCATCTAATAGTATCTTCTTTGACTTTTTCTTATAATTTCCATTGGAATTACACTTGAATTTCAATGTAACAAATGATCACCTGCTATTCTTTTTTTGTCTTTTTTAAAAATTAACTGAATCTCTAAATCTGTAATTAGACTTAAATGATATCCATCATAGTAATTTAAACTAATCAATCCCCAAAATCCCTTTAGAATTCATATTTATATTCAAAGAAATGTTATTGAATACTTAAACAAGAGGAATAGATTAATACCCCATTATTGTGAATCTGTAAGACTTTTAAACAGTGAAACATAGAGTCATTTCAGATTTAAACGGCAGGTTCTCCATAGTCCTACTTCAACATATAATTCCACAACAACAAATCAGTCTTTCACATCTATGTTTTTATACTTGGAGTTTCTAA